>WAAG01063340.1:0-29130 GCA_013390105.1 Tichodroma muraria | reverse complement strand
TTTTTTTTTTTTTTTCTTAAGTTGCACGAGACTGAGAAGATACCCTCCACACCAACGAGGTACACGACAGGAAGTGTTGAGAGAAGAGATGACCTTCCTTGTTCTGTATCTCAGGCCCAGCACATGGGACAAAAACTCAACCAAATCATGAAAGGAGACAAAGTTGCAGTAACTGCTGAAAAGTAATTTCCCGCACCTACCTGTCCCATCGAATGAACTCACACCTCTGGCTGCATCTCCCGGGGAACTTCATCAGAGAGACAATTTTAGACTTCTTGCCTGGAAGGCCTGAAAGTATCTTACCCTCCACTACTTTTTATTCCTGACTCACCACAACTAAGAAATACAGGGTGGTGCTGGAGGAGTCTCAGCAACTTTTCTCCATAGCTTATGGCATTCAGTCACACTCCAGGAACCACAAGTGCCTCCACGCTACTGCCTACAGAGCTGTCAGCCTCCCACTGCAAGGGAAGTTGTGAACCACCCTGGCCCTTTCACTTCCTTTTCTGAGAAGTGGACACCAGCTTCTCAGCATCTTCCCTGCTGGTCACCCAGGGGGAGAAATCACTGGAGCACAGGCCACCAGAACCTGCAGCCAGCTGCTCTGTCCTGCTTGCGCCAGAACCTGCTCCTCTCTCAGAGCTGCCACTTTTGCTTTCTCTCTATGGCTGAACACCACCCAGCTCTGTGCCTACCACCAGCTTCCAGAGTTCTTGCCCCTAGGAGAGACAGGAAAAGCAGGATCCTGATGCTAAGACCTGGAGAACAACTTCTGGACATGGTGTTTCACATCCCTTTTGTTACTGCAGCCCATCACAATGATCAGTTCCTTCTCCTTCACAAACAAACATTGACCTGGCCTGTATTACTCCAACTGGTAAGACAACACTCCTATTTATAATCCTCCTGGGAATAAGAAAATAGGGACCAACAAAATTAAACTATATACGTGATCTTATCACTCTCCACAACTTCCTGAAAGGAGGTTGTAGTCAAGTGGGAGTTGGTCTCTTTTTCCAGGCAGCAACTGACAGAGTGAGAGGACACAGTCTTAAGCTGCACCAAGGGAAATATAGGCTAGATATTAAGAAAAAGTTTTTTACAGAAAGAGTGATAAAATACTGGAATTGTCTGCCCAGGGAGGTGGTGGAGTCGCCATCCCTGGATGTGTTTAAAAAAGACTGGATGTGGCACTCAGTGACAGGGTTTGGTTGAGGTGTTAGGGCATGGGTGGAACTCTATGATCTTGAAGGTCTCTTCCAACCTAGTGATTCTGTGATAATTTAGGTTTTAATGATTAGATTCTTTATGAATTACTGTCTGTGTCAGTTCAAAAGCTCGAGGAGGAGTGTTTCCTAACTATGAGACTAAGTATTTGTCATCTTAATGAGAAAAATTGGCCTGGGAAGTGCAGGAGAGAACTGATCTTACTTCCAGCAATAAGACAGCAACATATTTAGATGGTTTAAGCATGGCAGAAGTGATTTTGTTGGTAACCTTGAACATCACATTTTTAAAAAAAATAAGAGTGTAGTTGATGTAATGCTTAGTTAATAAATGTAAATTTAAAACTATTCACTGTAATAGATATCAACTGCACAGATATATCAGTAAGATTTTTTTTAAAAAAAATCTTGGAAAAATTGGTCAATCTTGGAAAAAGTATGAGTTGTTATGTACCAGCTTACACACTGACTTCCCTAAAGTATACTTGCTGGTAAAGTATCATCACAGGAAATAAACCAAGTATATACAAAAATGCCACACACTGAATAAATTAACTCAACTGAACAGTAGTTTTTAAAAATAGTTGGAATTTAGGACTGATTTTTCAAATGATGTGTTAGACTCACTGTCTCTACAGGCAAAATTTCAATAAATTCAGTCAGCTGAGCTCACCTATGAGCTGAGAAGTCCAAATTTAACAAGTGGAAGATATGTACAGGCTTTCTTCAGAGAAAAATAGATAGGATTTCACACCATGCTGAACACCTCTTAGGATGCCCAGAGCCATGTATAAGTCCTTTAAATGTACCTGACAAACCACAATAAGCTTTTTTATACCAGTCTGCCAGTGACAGGTTTTTGTTTCTTTTTTTCTTCTTAGGAAAGTTCACTTTCAAACTGAGAGACATGAAACTTCTATGGGGAAGGATGATGCATTATTAGTCAGTGACCATGAAACACACAGCAGTGTTTTCACACAAGAGTAAGTTGTTACCTGGCACATAAAGGCTCCGTGGGGAAGAATTGCTGTGAACAGTGATGGTCTACTACACCTAAAAATATCCAGGTCATTCACAGAGCCACAGGGAACAGATTTCAGTGTTGAGGATTATCTACTTTAACTGGTGGACTGATACAGTTGTGAGTAGCATTCCACAGCTGCAAGACCAGACAATGGTGGCATTACACACCATTCTGCAGCCATTCAGTTTAGGTGTAAGAGACAGTGATGAAACACTTTCCCCATCCTCTGTCACAACCTGAAGGGAAGAGTGGACTTCCTAGCCTCATGTAACTTCAGAGAAGAGTTCCCCTTCCACAGAGGGTCAGATCCACATTTGCTAGAGCAGTTGTGTTCTGTCTGCTGATCCTCCTGCCTTCAGGCAAACCTCTGCCTGCAATACACAAACCAGCAGAAGGCAAGGCAGATTCTGTGTCACAGTCATTTCCATAAGAAAACAAAACGAGGAAAAAAGAGAGCAGCCTGGGAGGCCGGAGGCCAGCATTTGTACTCAGATAAGGCTCCAGACATCTGAGGAGGAAGCTTGAAGCACAAATAAAAAGAGGAAACCAGAGAACTCAGGATGTAGTTTCCACTCATCTTGAACAGGAGGTAAGAATAGCAAAAAACCCAGAGTGCCACTTTTCTACTCCCAGGACAAAACTGAGCATCCTGAGCAAGTCTGGAGGAACAAAATACATCTTAAATATCCATATTCTTCCTAGCTATAGTAAAAAACTTATTTACAGTCTTACTTTGCTCTAAGTTTTCACAAGTTGTGTGTGTGTTGGTTTGTGGCTAAAATTATGCAATTTCCTAGATATCTAGAATCTGCTCTTTTGCAGATGAGGTATGCTGACTTTGGTACTCAAGAAAGGGGAAAGAGTGACAGAACACTAGCACAGCTTAATTTCCAGAAAACAGGAGATAGGGTTGAGATGATAATACTGGAATCCAGGGCCAGAACCTCTCATCTTTGGGATGGGTAAAAGAAACATCCATAGGAAAAGAGAGTCAGTGATCCTGAAAACAAACCTATAGGCAGTAGATGCACAAGTAGCTTGTTTCCACAGAAAGAACTGGTATGAAAGAATCTGAAATATTTTAAATGAAAACAGGCCATCCCATCACCAAGCTCAACAATACTAAAGTCTGTGTTTGCTTAGGGCCCTGAGGATATGTGTTTGGATTACAGCTTACCACTCTGTACGTTTAAGCAACAGGGGGAAGTGGCAGCTTCAAGAAGTGTAAACATTGAGTGAGGGATAGGCTGAACAGTCCTTGGGCTTTCCCAGACATTTATTCTCAGTATGCTGCCTCATGTCCCCACTGAGCAGCCGTCAGCCCTGGAAAAGGGACAGCAAAAGAACACAGGCCTCCATCCCCAGCATCTCTGGAGCACCATAAATGACAAAGGTCTCCACAAAAACAGTGAACATGTTAAATTGCTGGGACAAGAGGGAGCAGTAATCCAAGAGATTAGGACAACTTCCTTTGGAAAGAAAGGCAGAGAGGAGGGGCCAGGCATTAAAAAAAGACAGATAACCAACACCATTCCTGATGCCAGATTCCTTTTTTTTTTTTACAGCTTCCAGCTCCTTGGCCCACTCATCCCACATTGCAATCACCTCAGACTTGACAGTTTTCACAACACAGTAGGCCAAGTCCTCCCCACATCTCCCGGTTCCTTTAAATCGTTGAAGTTTAAATGCTTAATTTAGACTCCCCAGACACTTCCTTTGTGTAAAGCAAACCTCTTGGATGACTCCTGAGGAAACAGACAAACAAGCCATGAGCTATATAGTATCTGAGTGCACTGAACATTATTTTATAAGAATGCAATTCTTGGAAAAGAAAAATAATCTGCTTTTGGTATTCAGGTAAAAAGATGAGATGACCTTCAGCTTCATCTTGCTGCAAACAAGTATTGCTCTTTAGCCTTAAACTTCTGAAATGCACTTCCTACTAAAAGGATTTAAGCTCCTTTACATCATCTTATTTTTTTCCTTGTTTAAATAATTGTAATTGTCCTTTCAGAGAAGGTCCCTGTGTTGTCTTATACCACTGTTCACAGGCATTGTCACTCAAAACCTGTATATCACCTTTAAAACCTTGAGATTTGCTCAGCTGGTTAGAGTATGGTACTAAAAACACTAAGGTTGTGGGTTTGATCCCTGCATGGAGATTTGCCTATCTCTGTTTATTATTTTTGTGGTATAGGGACAATAATGCTCAGATGACATCTGCAGAGCAACTGTTCAACTCTGTTTGTATAATCTCTACAAAACCGATAACACAGAATTAATGATGCTCATTGAAACTAGCAAAAAAGTTCCTGTGTCTTTGTAGAGGTGAATCAAATTTCTGGTTATTCTGCTATGTTTGTTTTTCTATACAGTCTCAACTATTGAAGAAAAATTGTATTTTTACACAATAAATGAAATAAGTTAACACTCTTATTGTTAAAAATTCACAAAACTTCATCGAAATATGAAGACAACTTCCCATGCTCAGCCTCAGTACGAATGATGGGCACTGACACACAATTTGAAAGGAGCAGTACCAAAGTCCCACTCTCTAACACTTTAAACTGCCCATCTAGTTCACATACTCATTAGCAAATTATCTATTAGGTGAAACTCTTTAACATTCCTGCAATACTTTATTCTATAGGTTCAACACACTGTCAATAAGAGTCTCATAATATCATTAAAGATTATATTACTAACCTTATTTAACCATACAAAGGCGTGTTAACATATTAAAAAAAAATCAACTAGTCTTTATATGCTCTACAACTTAGTGTAAAAAGAACAAACTATGTCCTGAAAAGGAACATGTTATTGCTCATTAACCAGTTAACAAAATACCTGTTGCTCTTTTTGCTCAAGTTATTTAATGCACTTGGTACTTTACCTGTGTCACCCGTAAATATCATAAACTGAATTTACAGAGTCTTCATTTTGCTTTGTAATTTCCACAAAACTGTCACAGTCCCAATCATAAGCAACACCCTGCCCCAAAAATCTGTTGCTCAGACCATTAGTCATTGTATTTACCCAGGACATGGGTGCTCCCCTGCTGGCAACAAAGCTCCTGTTTTCCCTTCCAAGCAATTGCAAACAGAGCTAGGCATAGCTATTATTATTGTTTTCTAGCAAATACACAAGTGCTAGTTGTATTTTCAAGTCTTTTTATCTTTTATTCTTACAGTTTGCATCTCTTTTCTATCTTCCTACTATTTTATCTAGCAGGAACAGCAGACAATCCCTAATAATGGCTCACTGAAGCAAAAATTTTCAACATTCCAATGCTCCTAGGGTAGGAAGCCCATGGGAGCAGCTAATAACACCTTTAGTCTGATGTTCAATATTATGAGGTCATCAATATCTAGAAGAAAATGGAGCTCTATAAAAAGAAATAGCTGAGGTTTATGAAAAGTTACTCTGGCAGAAGAAAGAAAAAGTGAAGGACAACAGAAAAAATTTCCTCTAAGCTCTGAGAGGATATAACAAGAAAAAAACCATAGGGAATATCAGAACAATAAGTGATAACTATATCTCAAATTTATAAGAGACGATAATGAGTGCCAATTGCCCCATCTAACATGCAGGGTACCTCTCAAATTTGGTAAATTAAAGACAGAAAATAAGAAAAAGTGAATTAGCAGCATGCGTATGGGCCTTGAATAACTGCTGCCTTAAGACTGAAGAAAGAAGACCATTTTATTACCAGCTCATCTCAGTGTTTTTATGACCAAAGTTAATTTTTCTTTTGTTAAATCTGAATTTATCATGCAGCACCTTGGTAGCTAAGGCAAAAATAAATATACAAACCATCTCAAAGCAGACATTTACAAAAAAGAACTGTACATATTTAGACCAGATTGTCACTCAATCTTAGTATTTCTCCAAAAGAATAAAAGTAGACATAACGTAGAAAACATACGTAAAATGAAAAAAAATTACTTTAAAATAAATGCTTTTAAAATGTCTGAATTCAGCTTGACTACCCACTCACCCTCTGTTAAGTGATTCTGTCTTTATTAAGTGAGCATCCACAGAGGAAACCAGCAGCATGTTGATGCGCTGTCCATCAGGTGTCACTCAATTAATAGCAGAAGAGAATTTGACTGTGTCCATCCAGAAGGACTATCTGAAGACAGTGGCAAAAAGGGATAGGTCTCAAAACCCCAAATCATCTCCAATTTGCATTTGTTTGTTAACCACAGTCATAAATAAACCCATGATAAATCACCCACTTGTTTTCCTGTGTTCTAGAAGCATAAAATGTTCTCCCTTTTAAGAAAGCCTCAGATGTAAACTTTACTTTGGAAGATAAAGAAATTGGTTATTTACTATCCTTTATCAAAATCTTCACAACTGCAAAAACCTGCTGCCCTCTTCACGTCCCCCCTCACTTCACCGAGTGCCCGCGCTGAGCTTACGCAAGTCCACGAGCGCCATGGAGAACTATCTATAGAGACGTGAGCTCTTGGATATTTTCACACTTGCTTTTGGATTCTCACTGCCAGATTTTTCTCCCTGTGGGTTTATGTACATTTTACATGACTTCATTTTACATGCATTTCAGTGTGGTCATCTTTATTTAGTCTCCGAGAGGTTTCCTTCTCCTTAATTTTGCACTTCAAGAGACTGAGAAAGGAGACTTCAAAGAAGTCCCAAATTTTAGGAAATAATATATCTCAAGTACACTGGTGATTGATATTTATTACTTCCACAGGTTTTAGTGCTTTTGCTTTATATGAAGTCTTCTTCATCCCATTTCAATTCTCATTGAATTAGCTGGAAAAAAAAAAAGTAACTCTATGTTCAAAGCAAGCAATTATTTATTTTTTTAGTCTTTTAATTGATTTAAAAAATTTTGGGAAAAAGTGAAGTTCAATCAGTTCCAGTTGTGTCAAACTTCATGCTTAATTCTAAATTGAGAGACTTACTTTACGAAATGCAGTGTTTGTGCATGCATTCATAAAGGAAGATTGGTTTGAGATCCATAAATTCATATACATTGACTAGATGATATAAATGGCTTTTCAATCCTTCTATTTCCCTTCATGGTTTTCCCCTCTTCCACCACTGACTACAACACTATTAACTACAACACTGTGTCGTACTCACAGATCTGCCTCTTACTAAATATACACAGATCATTTCAAAGCACATTTTCTCCTTGAGCTGTTTTGTGTACCAAAATGTGTGCTTTAATCGTTCAGCATGCAGGAAGCATCCTTCATCCACTTCTCCCATGAACACGTCTCCGACTTGGCATCCAGTTTAAACTGTCATTTGTATTGTCAGTATTTTCCCCATATAAACTCAGCAGCGTCTTCACCTACTTAAATGTGTAAGTATATTCTTGTCCAACAATCTTGGTTCTAGAAATAGCCTTTCTACATCTCTCAGAATCATCAGATGGCTGAGCCTTTTCAAGCTGAGAACATTTTTCCTGAAGTTAAATATCCTTGTTTCTCTCTTCCGTTGTTAAATTACTAGCTCTTCAAACCTCCGATCTGTCTGACAGCACCAATAAAATAAATTCTATTAATTCTCCATTTAGTAAGCTATTTGCTACAATAGGAAATTTCAGTATTTTTCAGCATTATTTTAGTATGTGTGAAAGAGTTATGCTGGTATTTCTCCCAAGCATCCTTTGGAAAAAAGAAAGTTACAAAGGAAACGAGGTGACATGAATAGGTATTCACAGGAATACCTATGATACCTTTTCCTATAAAGGAAAGAGTTAGGTCTGAAAAAATATTCCCAACTGAAACGACTCATGAAGGACTAGACAGATATGCTTTACTGTCTTTTTAAGGAATTCCTGCATCAGAGTTTCTTTTCCAAGGAAACTGTCACATTTCCAAAGATTTTGCACAATACACTTTCTGGCACAGTTTTTTTTTTTTTTTTTTTTTTTTTTTGTTTGCTTTTTTTAATCACAAATGAGATACCTTAACTAACTCAGATACAAAAGCAGGCTCTGAAATCATTCTCATTTGCAGACAAAACCTTATTTGTAAGGTGCTACCTTTCCCCAGGTGTGCTCACCACACTTGGAGTAAGGATTTATCCACCCACTGAGATTGCCCTGGTGACATTTCCAGCAGAGATTTCATTGTATGGCAGCAATTGCATTAAAGAAGCAAAAAGCTGTTTACAGCCTTGGGTGACTCTCAGGTGGGGAGGGATGGTGGAGCTGCAGCAGGACCAGCCTGGCTTGGAGAAGGATTCTGTGCCAGAGCTCCTTGGCTCAGCCCATGGAGCTCCAGCCCCGCTGTGCCCAGCAAGGCCCTGTGAGGAGCGGACAATCAAAGGCTGTCATTTGTGAGCAGATATTCATTTAAAGACTCTGCAGGATGGCTGTCAGGCTTTTAGGAGAGTGGTTCTGTTGTGTAGATCAGAGGCTTTCAGCAGGTGTTCACGTCACCAATCCATTACTTACTTAGATAGTAAAATACAGTGTGCTGAAAAAAAAAAAGAAAAAGAAGTTTTTAGCCCTCTGAAATTATCTGAACTAACAGGCACTTCTGTTCAATTAACTTTTTTCATTTTCAGTCTACTTCTTAAAAGACACTGGAGCAAGAAAATAGTACTAAAAAGGGGAACCTAGTGAATAGTTCTAGTTTCAGACTTGTTAGAAAATGTCATATTTCAAACATCCTAATACAGATTTCAAATTTCTTAAGGGTTTACATGGAGTTTCATTTTCTAAATTGGTTGCTGGTCGTTGAAGACTTGTAAGTTATTAAGCAAAATTTTTGTACCCATGCAAAAAGCCACAGAAAGAACAACTGCCTGTAGAAACTACTGATGTCACTTCTACTGTTATCCCTCCTATTGAGCAGACTACCTCTAACTCAGCTGCATCTACTAGAACATTACATCACAGAAAATCTAACAGGCTAAAAATATATTTTGTAGGTATAGTATTAATTATGTTCAGGTTAAAAAGATTTAGTAACCTTGGAGATAGAAAACAGTGTTAGAAATGATTATTTTTAGCATCAAGGAACTTCTCCAAGCAACAATAGCACACAGAGTAAAAATACACCAGGTCAGTACACTTTGGAGATTTCAGATGTTTTATCCTCTTATGGTCTAAACTACAGTGCATTTAAACTGTATTTCTCTGGACCAATTTTCTCCCCACAAATTTTTACTCCGTATGACCAAAGAAATTACACAGACGTGAAGATGTACAAGAACTTTAAGCACCGTCCTTACAAACTGAACTTGGCTCAATAAAAACAGAGTTTTTCACTTGCTTTCAAGACAACATTCACTGCTTTAAATAACTTGCAATATAGAGAGCTGAAGTTTCAAGCGGTGACCTAAACTTGAAGACAACTTAAGTAATTTCACTGGGTGCCATGTGTTTTTCGTTTGTTCCTCATAACCTCAAAGTCCTCAGGCTGCAGCCACAGGCAGAAGTGCTTTGCAGGAGTGCTATGGCAACAACAATCACATTATCTGGTCCGGTAAAAAATGTTTGTGTAGTGACAGTCCCACCCATGCTCCTCTCTTCATTCCTTGTCTTAAGAACATGCCAAACTGCCCAAGCAAACACTGTAGCACGCCAACCCTCTCCATCTCCTCACTGGGTAACGAGTGTGAGTGAATGTGACTGTAGGAGGAAATAATTGGAAGTACTGTGTGAGTAACTATCTGTTAATAACAGCTTGCTTGTATTAATAGCATCCTCATTTCTGCTAAATAAAGGAGAAATTCTTCTAATATTGAAAGAGACGCTCCCTGGCTTGACACCCTACCAGAGAAATGCACTGCTTAGTGATACTTGCCTGGCTTTTGCTAGCTACGTGAGGAATGCACAGGAAAATTTCCTAGCTCAGAACAAATGAAAATTTGAGTTTCAACCCAGTGACAAAGCCTATATGAAAGTGTATGTGCTGAAGGTTCATTAATAAGATTTACCAGAAGGACGTATGCGGGTAACAGTCGTTACACCCGACATTTCCCAAAGCGCTCAGATTTCTCATAGGTTTCCTTCCCTGATGTAACTCTAATTTTTACAGCCTGAAGAGGTGGTGAGATTTCTCACCCATTAAGGGCAGGTCACACTCTCCTCTACCAAAAATCAGTTTAAGCAGGCTGAGAAAAATTGAATGGCCCTGGAAATCACAGGGCTGGTGAAGCCACTGAACACTGCTGCAGTAACTGGCACATGCTTCCCCATCATAAGAAAACAGAATTTAAGACAGCTTGGTTTAAATGCAGGCAAAATTAAATACTTAACATGGGAACAATAGGGTTCTTTGTGGTAGGGAAAAATGGTTTTTTCCTCTGAGCGCTGGCAGATTAGCCCCGGTCTATTCTGCTTCTCTTTTACTCGGAGTGCTTTTCATTATTACTATTTTTTTTATATTCTGTTTCAAAGAACAGTCTGGAATTCAGGGAAAAGCATTACCTACTGCTGTGACACAGGCATGCCTAGCAGTATGAAATAAGAAAATGCATTTTCCCAGAGTAACCTTTCGCTTAATATTCAAGCTCCTGGAATTTCAGGAGGGGGTGGGGGCCTGGGTGGGCTACAAGAGCATGTACAAACACAAACACTGCCAACCTCAGGCTGTTAGTATTTTTTTGCATAGTTCCCATTCCCATCTTTCAGCTCCTGCCTCAGCAAGACTTTTTCTTTGATTTTTTAATGTTTCACTTTCCTTTGCACCCTTCCCCCATCTAGTGGTTTCTCTCTTTTAAGTGTTCTCTCATTTCTCCTTTTCTCCTAAAATTATTTTTTTTTTTTCATATTTTTTACGTCAGGTTTTTTCACCTGAGGTTTTAATCTGTTTCTTTTCTCTGGAGAGAATTTGGTGTCTTCCATTTCTTACCATTGGTGTGCTTTTATACCTAAGAAATTCTGAATGCAATGCTGCTAAACTAAGTTTAAGGCACAAAGACATTTTTACTTTAGAAAAAACTGTAATAACATTCCTTAAAATTACTTCCAGATGTAGTCTATAAGAGTAAGTTAAATTTGACAGCATATACTGTGTACAAGAGTTGCATAATTTATGCAGTAGTTTGTCATCACTGCTCTGAATGACTGCCAATAACAGAGACCTAGCAAACATCCTGCAGATATTTAATAAAGTTATTTTTGGAACTTAATAATGGTAACAGCAATGGACATCTATGACAAGCTGAAGATCTACTGCGTAATGCACCCATTTATGAAAATGTTTGCCTGCATTTCTTATATAGCAAGATTTACAATAAAAAATAATAGCTACTTTGACTTGCCACTTACATAAAGATGATACTTAAAATCTTTAGTTTTTAGAGTATTTGAGAGCATTTTAATAACTGCACTCATTTGAGCTACAGAATATTGTTCATATCCTCACTAGCAATTAATTCTTTATTTGAACACAATTGCAGCTGTCAAATTTTCCCCCCTAATTTTTTTGTCTTCCTTTTTTTCCACCCCAAGGTATGAATCCAAAAGTTCCACAGATTGATTCCATATTGAGCTTACACTCTGAGGTACAGGAATAGCAAAGTGCAGGAATGCAGTACTTACATAAAAATTATTTATTTAAACCTACATCTGTATGAGTCTTGCAATAAATGGTAACTCCACAAGGATTTTCCCAGGTAATTTTCATCTTCTAGTGGAAGTTGGGTATTTATGGTCCATCCCTTAAGTTTGATTTAGTAAAGGCAACTTAAGCTTATCATTAATTTATAGGGAGGAAGGACAAGGGCCCTCACCAGTAATTAGTATCACCTCTCCAGACTCATCCGGTTCTGCTCACTATTCCTTTACCTTCTTGATCTCATTTCATTACCCCTTTCCAGGTAATCTGTACCTTCAGCATCCTCAAGAACGAACCTATTCTTGAATAAACCATCTTCTGAGTCCTTCCCTCAATTATCCTTTTAATGAGGAAATCTATAAGTCTACCTTAGACTCTAAGAAAGGACCTTACACCTAACACTCTACAAAAGTGTACACCTTACACTCTACAAAAAAAAAGGGCCAGTGTAAGGTCAGGAACAAAATCCTGCAACACCAAATCCTGATGCCAACATCCCTCAGGCACTGCTCCCCAAGTCCTGATCTTAATGCCCTCAACTGCAATTCAAAAAAACTGATTTCAAGAGCAATTTAGGACTTCAGCCAAAATTCAGCACAAGAATAAAATGGTACAGGTCAATCAGGCTGGATTTGGAAACTCAAAATAAATGGCAGCCCAGCCACCTCCGTGAGTGCTGCCATGTTAGGTCACTGACTACATCAACTCTGCTGCCACTTGGCCACTGGGGACACTCAGCAGCTGTGCCCAGATTACTGCTGAAACAAGCATTTAGAAGCTGTGAGATTCATTAAGAAATCATTTGTGTAAAATAAAATAAAAACAAAATGAAAAGTCCCTGCTGTAATCAAGATTGTTATCTGCAGCAAAAAACCCCAGACAAACCAGGGTTAGGCTGTTTTTTTGATTGCCTCTTTCTTTAGTCTTCTAACCCAGGGTGTCACAATAGGCCTTTTTTGTTTTCTCTGTAGAAAAGATAAATGAATACAAGAAAAGGCCTGGCCCATTTGGTGCAGTGGAATACTGTGATATATGAGCAGCATTTTTGCAGTTTCTTGGAAAGAAACAAACGTCCCATTAGAATTCAAATGACTTATGGGAGAAGCTCGGAGGCTGGGCCTTGCAGGGGCTGAGCAAGGACGGGGAGCTGCGGCCCCGCACTCAGGTGCGAGCTGCGCTGGGAGGACAGCGAGGCTCCTGCACGGCCAGCACTGTGTCCCTCACTAACACGTGCCCAGGGACACCTGGGGGTAACAGGCAGTGCCAGTTCACTGTTTTACTGCAGTGTGGCTATGTCCCAGGCTTGGCAGAGCTTAAGTACCCCGGGAGCAGTTCGGCCCATGTCCTTGGGCATCTCCACGCTGCAGAACCCTGCTGGGCTGAGGGCTGCCCCGCAGGCAAAGCAAGCAGTGCAAATGGTCAGAAATACATGGAGTGGTCTGCCCAGACATTGCCTGTCTTAGTCTGTGCCATTGCCTGCTTCCAAAGCACCTGCCCCATGTAAATATTCCCCAGGTGCTTGGATGTGCAAACACTATCTGATGAGCTCTTGCTGTAAGCCCCATGGCAAAGCAGCAGACTTTCCTCCATGCTGGTCACCACAGCAACATCAGAGAGGACATGGGTCTCTTGCCCCTGAATCTGCATTTTCTGAGTTAAAGCTGGTCCTGTAGGAGCTCTGGAAACACTGTGGGTCTGCTGCTGCTTCGTTCTGGTTCACCCCCATAACCTGCTCTGAAGTACATCACCTGACGCAGGTTAAACCTAGCCAGCCAGAGGTGTGATACTAGTCTTAAAAAAATTATTTCACCAGTACATTAGTTTGAACACCGTGGTTTATAAAAACACAGTGTTTAAATAAGTGCTTGGCTATTCACTTACATTAAATCACTGAAGATAGTGACCTGTACAAAGCCCTGAATACTCACCATGTCATATTTTTCCTACTCATGTTAATTATACTAATTTTCCTACTCCCAATATTAATAATTGTCTCAAATTATTTTCAAAATAAATCAGTGCAAATGCACTTTTTCATTCCATATGAAGTGTCACAAGGATATATTAGACAAGAACCTAATTTTATTACATCAAGGAGATGTTATCATAGAAATAAATTACTCTGAAATAAAGCTAATATTGTGGTAGAATTCCTGTAATGAATAGTTTCATTTCATGTGACACTAAAATCTAAATAACAGAATCAGTTCTCCTCATAACTTAGGCAATCTTCATTATTACAGGCAGAAAGAATGAAAAAAATTTAAATTAACCTAAGTTAAAGTTTTAGCAACATATTAACTGCTTGTACAGCATAACTAAGCCAGAGTTTCTTATAGTGTTTACAAAGATAGAAATCCCACTCTGAACTACTCACCAACATTCAAACAAGCAGGATTCTCTATGCAATAAGTGGTCTGATTAGACAAGAGCTATCTAAAGACAAGGAAAGAGTTGTAGTTACATAAAGTTGCTGCCTGAAACAAGCCGTTACGTCCCTAACACTGTCACATCAGCACTCAATACTGTGGGGAAAGACTCAAGTTTTACATTGCTCTGCACATTTTCAACATCAGCCCATTGGTGATAAACAACTTTTCTTCAGTGACTTGTCGTCTGTGCCACTCCTGCAGGTGAGCCAACCCTTTTAAAGGGAGGTGCGGTGGCTGGCACACCCCCGAGCAGGTTAGGTGTGCCAGCCCGCTGACCTCCAGCTGCTCAGAGTCAGCACAACCCTTCTTTCCACCAGCTCCTCAGCAAAGGCACTTTCTTTAAAAACCAGCACAGCAGATCTTTTTCTGGAGTTGGAATGACCATCCCTGACAATGAAAATACCCACACAAACCTGCCCTGACCAACCTTTCATTAATTTTTTTTTTTTTTTTCCGGTGGTGATTTACAGGTACTGCTGCATGCAGCTCAGCTGGAGCAGACCTCACAGGGGTCCGCCAGGAGCCAGAGCCGAGCCCCGGGCGGGACAGGGCAGGAGGATGCGCGTTTGCCCCCCGAAGCCGGGAGGCTGCCGGAGCGGCAGAGGGGCTCCCGCAGCTTGCGGACGGTACCACACTGCCACCCTCCGCAGGAACAAAGCACCGCCCTCCGCACGGCCCTTCTTCCAAAAGACAAGGATCAAAGGCATTTTAATTTCTTCTCAGCGAGTAATAACCAGCCAGTAAGAAAACGGGCAGAACAGAGTAAACTGGAGTTGCAGCTTGCGCCAATCCCCCCCTAATTTCATGCTGTACTCTAAACCTAAAATATAGTAATATGCTCTTAGTGGTGTTTTTCTTAAAGCTTGCTATTTTACATGATGGCAGTAGATGAATTAGTTTAAATAATTTTTATTTACAGAAAGTAGACAGTGTACCATATACAACTCCTCAAAATTTCAATTTTCTAGGCTCAGAGATACCCGATTTTTTAGTTGATATATATTTTAATAACTAAACTATAGAACATCTATTGCAGAACTGTTTTCCTAAAATTCAAAAAGTTACCGTTCTTTTAAATTCTAGCTGAACAAAGAAGGATAACGTTCTCTATTTGCATTTTTTAGAAAATTCCTGAAAAGTTCTTTCACTTCAGAGATAAACCTAATGCTTCTGCAAAAATGTCAGTACTTTTGCTATTAAAGTTATCACACTTAATTCTAGACATTGTGCAATCATACTTCCATTACAGAGCTGACAAAACCTTGACTGCTATTTCACTGTTGAGATTGAAATGACTATTTCTGCAGCTTTGAATTTGTTTTCAATCTACTTGCTTAAGGAAGTAAAGTTTTCTGTTTGCTGATATCTATTAGCTCCCACCTAATTTTTCTTGAGGCATGGGGCATTCCTTAATTTGCCTCATTCCTTAATTTGATAATTATTCTCAAATATATTGAATTAACCAAATTTTCATTCAAACAAACATAGAAAGAGAGCTTATGTTTTAGCACAGATGCGATGAGCTACCTTTGCTCCAGAAGCAAGGCAGAATCCAGAACCTTCTCTGGCCCTTAAATAGTTGATGATACTTCAGTCATAGGAAAAAGCATCAGCTCAGACATCTTTTTAGACAACAGAGATTACAGCCATGGGCCAAATAAAGGAACTGTGTTCTCACAATCCTGTTCCTTGTAAGTAGAATATTAGACACAATTCTGATTTTCCAGCTGTTTACTGTCAGCCCAGAGCCAAGGGTAGAACACTTTGCCCAACTACTTTGGATTTCCAGACTTTTCCTTTAATGCAGGGCCATAGCATTCCTCTGGCCTGATAATTAAATTGTAAAATGACTACGTACAACTTTTCCTCTCTGTTTGATCATAAAGTAACACAAATCAGACCAGGAGATCAATAATTGCATAACTTAAAGTATTAATGGATGATTTCTAACCCAAACACAAAAACTTCAGTATAATACATTTAAAGAACAGAAGAGAAGAATGTGGGGCAGCATCAGTACTATAGGAACAACAACAAAAACAGAGTAAGGAAAACAGCATTTGGGTTGCTCTAAACATACACACACACTTTAAAAGCCAGTAGGTTTATGAGGCTCTGAGCCTCAGAACTTCATATCCCAAGGATCATTTGAACAAAACTCTCTGCTGAGATCATTAAAAGAGACATTGAAGATAATGCATTCCATTTCATCAGTTACTGTGTGATTTTGAGTCAATGTGGCATTTCAGACCACTGTTGATGTTGACTTGCATTAACTTTTGCTAGGAGATTTCCATGTCATATATATCTATAACTTCTTGAACTGCCTTTGGCATTCTCTGTTCACAGATTTATTTTTTTCTTCTAGTTTAATAGATCAGAAAGATTATATTACATCTTTTGAATTAAAACAACTCCCTATACACTCCTGAGGAAAATGAAAAATTATTTGAGCATTACCACATACTTCTCACATGGTCTTTTTGCAGTTTAAAACTTTTTAGCCCCAAGAATAATGTAGATAACAGTTTTTCTATAAAATAAGATCTGCTCTTGCACAGATTAGAATTTTACTTCTGATTTCAACAGGAACAGGAGAAAATATTTTTCATGAGCCACATTGCAGATATGTTAAGGTATGACAGCTTTCTTGGCTTCTTTTGAAGTTTTTAGGATGTGACTATTTCTATTTAGGCTTAGGCCTGAAAACCTAGTTCAATATTCTCTATTTATTTCATTCTCTTGCCAACTAATGCTCTGTAATCTGCAATTCCAAAGTCAAAATCACAGGCATTGAGACACATGACCTCCACCATTACACAAGAGTCAGCCGAGGAGGGCCAGAACATCAGGATACCCATTACTTTCTAGGGATCTGAGATTTTTGCCACTGCTGTATTTCTCCAACCCTGCCTGGACTACGTCCTCCTGCTTACTGCAAACTACAGGAGACATTTAATACTGAGTAGGTTGTTTATGTCCTCCAAAGAACAGCTGAGGCAGCTGCTAGAAAATGCACACCACTAATTTCACCCAGACAATTCCAATTTCCCCCCTTGTAATACTCCCAGAAAAGGCTGTTTAGCTTGCAGTGAGTGTGTAGCTACTCAGAGCAAAAATCTTATTTTTGCTGTATTTTTTACCTCCGAATATGACAGCCTTACAAAGAGGTATTTCCAATCAAAAATTAAGGTTGTTATCATGTACAAAGAACGCGCTTGTAAAATTTTAACTTCGCCAAAATGTGGTATAAATACTTATGGGTTAATATTTCTACAAAATGATATTCATACACAGTATATTTATAAGGCAGAAGTGGATATTACATTTAAATTGGTTAAATTTAAGACAATTTAAGTGGCATGTAAGAGACGGTTATCCCTTGCTATTATTCTCCTTGCATAATTTTCCAGTAAGTGAAAGCCTGACAAGTGCCTTCTAGAAATACTTATCCCATGCTTGTATTTAAATTTAAAATTTAAAAGAAATATTGGACAATTTTTATTTTTTTTTTAAAGTTTGTAAGTAGCTGATAAGCTCTAACAAATATCACTGCTACTACTGAAGCCCACATTTAGTACAAGTAGGAGTCAGATTGCTCCTACTTGCTTACACAGATTGCTCAGTGTGGGGTAGTGCACAGCCAACTACAGAAACATATTTTTTCTTAATTTCTTCAGTAAGCTTTGAAAATGGTTAGGAGTACCTTAATTACAGAAACTCTCTTGTGTAAAGAATGTAGTGTTTAAAATTCAAGGAAGAAGCAAAATAAAATATTTCCTTTTACAAACAAAATAGATTTGTTTGTTTTACAACATCGCTCTAAGCTTTGGCTCTCTAATGTCATGTAATATATTGATATAGAGTAGCAGCACAAACTAACCCATAACCAGATGTAGTCATGTGGTACACACTCCCAGCACAACATGATTCCATTTGGGCTGGAAAAATCATCTTTTCTATCAAAGCGAGTTCTAATATTCTATCACGAATGTTTTTGGTCTTGCTTAGATCACACATCAGGTAGGGCTTAGGAAACAAAACTGTGATATACTGAAGAATTTATATATCACAGATGATGATGAAAAGATAATCATTATATCCATGAACTCTGGTGGCATCTTCAGGCAAATTGAACATGGACAGGAGAAAGTGGCACTTTTCCAAGAACAACTTCTTTCAATGAGGAAATATGGGAGAGGTGCCATGCCATCTTCTCTTTGAGGAAAACAAGTCAGTCTTCTACCAGCATTTCAGGTTTATCTCTGGCTACACAACAACAGCTCAAAGTTGTTCGGCTGGGCAGTTAGAGGGAGCTTGGTGCCTCACAGCTCTTTTGGGTCCTGCTTAAAACTGGGGTTTGCTAATTATACTCAGTGTGTTTTTTACTCCATGTAATCTCCACATGTGATACTCTCACAACTCATCACTGGTGTCTGTACAGCTCCCTGTGGCAAGGGGCATTGTCCAAACTGCTTCTTGGTGTCTCGGTAGCTCACTTCTGGAAGGCTTTTTTTATTGATAGCTGAACATGGTGAAAAGCAAACATTCCAGGTGAGTAAAAACCCAAATCCAAATCCTACCAAACCAAGTTGTTTTTTTAAACACCAAGAGACATCCCAGCCATAGGCTTTCACATTTCCAGAGTCTTACTGGAAATAAACTCAAAAATTGTATATGGTGCAGGATTAGCAAAAGCCTGCCTGTTCTTGACACTTAATCCACCTGGCCTTTCAGACATTGACAGCATCATGCAAAGAAAATCAATTACCTGAGATAATCAAATCCACTGTCTTCATCTCAGCTCTCTCATTCATTTAATTTAATTCTTGAATATTGACATTATTGCAAGCATAATGGGAACAAAAGTGCTTCATTAAAGGCAGCACCTGGATGTATTCAACAGTGTAGCAAGAGCTAACAAAGCTCTGACAAATGCAGCTGTGCTGCTAAAAGTAAATTGACAAGCGGTACAACCAAAAATATGTGCTTCTCAAAACAACCTCTAAAGAAATGGTGGTTTCAGGTGAAGGTGCCTTGCTCCCAGGGAGGTTTCATCCTGGAGTGCTTTGCACCCTCTGGCAAGAGTAAAGGTGAGCAGTGCCTTGAGCACAGTCTGAGCTGAAGATGTTGAGGTTGAAGGCACAGCCTGGCTGCCACAGCAGAGATTCTTGAGGTAACAGAGTTCTCAGATTGACATCGGATAAGAGACCCCACTTTCAACAAGAATATGCTTTGATTTTGGCATGAGTAATCCTACAAGATGTCAGATGAACATTAAAATAATTCATTAAGCTTCAGTTACTTCAGTAAAAAAAGCAGCAAGTAGTGAAATAAAAAAAGGAAGTTTACTTGACAAGTAAAGTCTTACCAAGAGGTGAAAAAATTTCAGTCCAAGATGGCTCTAAAACATAAAACACTTAATAAAAAATTGATTATGTTTTATGTGTGACTCTTGATACAGGTAATGTTTAAAGGGTTTTTTTTGTGTGTGATTGGGCAACAAAGTGCAAAAAAAATGCAAGAAGCTTTAATTTGAACTATTAAATATGGTAATTGTTTTCCAGTCAAATAATCTGTAAGAGCTGCAGAGTATGTAGCCCCCAGGTCACTAAGAATTATTATACTGATTTTAAATGCAATTATTCATTCAGCATAAGAATGTAGACTTTCATGGACAAACATTTCTATTAGAAAGTAGACCTTGTATTAGAATGCTAATTGATTCATCCTCTGCTTCACACAACTCATAGTAATTGGAAAACTTTATTTCCTAAAGAATTCTGAAGATGGAACACATTTTATGGTGTTAGTTTCATTCTTTCAATTACACCCTCTGGGACACAGATTAATGAAATAGAATTGTTATAGTAATTTCAAATCAATACTCTACTACCAATGGATTTTAAAAATCTAAACATTAGTGTTACCTGTTACCTCATTAAATTGGGAAAAATTAGATCACTGATCAATAGATCAGTAGGAATTTTCTCAGTCTTTCTTTGGCTTTTGCTTAGATACATATTGTATTATTTGGTCTAATCAGGTCCTCACTCAATACTGCATTTATTCCTTACTCATGTGATTAGCATTCCAAGCAATTCCAATGACTTTAATATGTCCAAAATAATAGCCAGTAAGTGTGAATGTAATCAAGTTAAAAAATGGGGACATTTTGATTCATGATGCACCCGATTTTATGTATCAATATAATACTTAAGTGGCAATGCTAATGTTGGTTTATTTGTAAGGGTTATGTGTTATTGGACAAGCAATTCAAGCATCAAAAAATCTCCTCCCACCCAGACTGCTGATCAGAATTTAACACATCTCCAGGAATCCCTGGAATACCAAAAACTCAATGTCTCTTCTCTTACTCTTGGCATTACAACTGCTGAAAGCCATTACAGATTCCAAAGTTGTCTAGTCTGTGCTGCAAAAGTTTCAACCACCCTCTGAGGTTACAAAATGTAAGGAAAATCGACTAAAAACCCCTACTTACCCAACATGGGCTCCAATACAGATGCAGAGGTCTAAGTGCACAGAGGAGTTAAACAATTTCTTACCGTGGGCATCTGGATTTTTGTGTTCAAAGAGTATTTTCTGCGAGCTGTTTTCTAAAACAATTTCATTACTCTCTACCAGCCTGAGGATGGAGTCAGCTGATTTTCCCAGCTGATGAATGGCTCTATTGAAAGACTCAAGCTTTGGGTTAATAATTGAGCCGTCCCCTTCTGGGAGTAGCTTAAGGGCAGGGCGTGGGTTTGATGCCCCAGAGGTGCCGCTGCTGCAGGGAGCACAAAGGGGACAAGGGCTTCCAGGAGCTGACTCTTGAGGTGACAGGGCAGGTTTGTGCGTGGGGACAGACTCGTGCCAGCCAGCTGCTCCCGAACTAGCACACCCCTTGCTGAGGCTGCAGCAGCCCCAGCAGAAAACGAATGAACAGACCCGTAGGCACTCTGAAGGACCAGTATAAGCTTTACAACAAACCAGCATAAGTTTTAGTTTTATGTTAACAAGTTTTGCTGACAGCCTTAACATTACAGGCCACGGCAATTAATTTTGAGTGTTGTCGTTTACCTGCTTGTCTCCAGCAGTCACAACCCAGGTGTTGCTTCAGGTGATCTGAAATCCCAGTGACCACTGCTGCTCAAGGGCTCTGGTATGAAGAGAATATGCCCTGCCCGAGACTTTCAAATGCATCACAGCTGTCTTAGAGCCTTGAAAAGCAGACAGGTTCTGAGAAACAAAGTCTTAAAGAGGGAATTCAGTGTTCTCCAGCTGGGCATTGTGAACTGAAACAGGCAACATCACATTGATTCTTTGCGTTTTCAAACACAATATTTTCATTCTGATTAAATTATGACATGAAATTAGTGGGAACTTGAAGAAGGTTTTCAAGAAGTAAATAGGAAGAGATCCCCAGAAATTTGAGGATTTCTGGTACTGTGCATTCACTAAACCTGTGCTTGGAGTTCTATTGGGAATACCAATCAGCATTGTTTCTATGCCAGATGCTTACAGAGCTGACTTTAAAGCTGTTTTCTCAGTTCTAATGCTACGAAAGGCCACATGAGACCAAACTTGCTGATTCTCCCACTTACAGCTGTTCTGCAATAGAAACAGCCAGGGATTTTTTTCCCACTGGGTTTCCAGCTTCTTTCTGCTTGACCGATGAATGGAAGATAAACACTCCATACTTTATGCAGTTAGACAGACTGTTCAAATGAGATATGGGGGAGCTATCCCAGAGCAGGCACACTCAGCACATAGTCTTGACTTATAATTGGATCAACATTCAGCATGTGCAGGAAAGAATGGTTTTCACATTTCTTTAATTTCTTCCTCCTACAGATGCAGTAACAAAAAAGAGCTTTAGCCATAACAACAGCCAAGCAACAGTAGAGAAATCTGCTCCATTTTTTGCCATGTGGAGATGTGTTTTTCCTCTCCTAGTCTGAGTCTCAGATCTTCCCATGTTCTGGGGGAAGCTTGGGGGGAGCTTCCAGTGTAGTCACAGCAGATATGTGATATCAAATTGCCTCTTAGGGCAACATGTCTGTAACTAGCTTTAAGATAAGGTTAAGAAAAAGGATGAGGGGTAAAGGTTTTAAATTAAAAGGAGGTAGATTCCAACTAGATAAAGATGATATTTTTATGGCATTGGTGAAACACTGGCACAGGTTGCCCAGAGAATCTGTGGGTAACCCATCCCTGGAAGTGTTCAAGGCCAGGCTGGATGGGGCTCTGAGCAACCTGATACAGCAGATGATGTCCCTACCCAGGGCAGGGGGTTGGACTTGATGACGTTTAAAGGTCTTTTCCAACCAAAATAGTTCTATAAGTCCGTGAAAAAGCAAACAACATATGCTTACTTCTGACATGAAGTGAGACTAGCATGTTCTAGGAAGAAAAACCTGAGGGTTTTTTACTGCTAGAAGATACAAGATTGAGACCTCTGAGCCTTTGCCTTCCTCAAAAGTTTAATCCCCAAAAACTCTTTAATCCCAAAATACAGTACCAGGATTTGAAACTGAAATAGTCAAAATCATCTTCTTTCCCCTGCTTCATGCCTTGCGCCAGTACCACCATATTTTATTACAGGTGACAGCATCAGGAAGGGTTTGGTGTGTCCTTGTGTATCCCCTTCATCCACAATATTGTAGTCACAGGAAATGATTTCTGACAGCAGATGTTAAATTCTGTATGAAGTATTTTTTTCTAATGCAACCTTTGTTGACAATCACATTCCTTAAGTGGTTTCCTTTATCTTATATTTTGTGGAATGTTTTTTCCCCAGAGAGAGTGCTACTTTCATCTCTCTGAAAACTGCCAACAGCTCCTGAAGCGAGAAGTCAGACAGGAAAGCAGCATCTCAAAACTAACACTTTTCACTTCTGAAAGACTTGAACAGTGCTACTCAAACATTTCCATGTCAAATCGAGAACAAGGGTGGAAGTTTCTACCCGGGGTAGCTGGGATGTGTCGATTGCAAGAAGAAAAACCGAGGCAACCAGCAGGAAGTTTCATGCAAGCTCTCTTACGGAGGTATGGCAGAAAAAGAAGTCACAGGAAGTGTTGCCCTGACTTTTGCCTGCCAGGGATCCCTCGCCACTTCTCTGTCTAGCATCCTTTCCCGCGAGCGCGCTTGAAACTGAAGAGGGGTGTAAGCGAGATTAAGCAGAGGAGGAGTGGCAGGGAAGGGGCAACGCTTAGAGGCTCCTGTGGGGGCTCGAGCGAGCAACGACAGGGGAACATCCATCTCCCGTGCCGCCCACGGCCGGCCGAGGGCGGGCTCGAACCCGCGGCGCGGCGGGCGCAGAGCTCGGCNCCTCCCGAACCCTCCCCCTCCGCTCTGCTGTCTTTTAAACTGCTTTTTAAAAATATCAGTGTTTCCTCGCTGAGGTATCGTTATGCTGCTGGACCGAGGTAACTCAGGATACCTCGAATTTCAATTGGTAAGTCGAAAATGGAAGATGTGTCTCTCCCAGAAGGCTGCGAAACCTTGCTTTTAAAAACAGTGAGTGGCACGTGGATAAACTTCCCCAAGAAAGATAATGTAAGAGCCAGCTCCTATTTCCCCCCCACCCTCCCCCAATTCCTCATTAAATCTGCATCTCACCTCAGATGAATATATAGATGAACAATGCACTAGTACTTAAAAAGGTGTGCAAAATTTAAAGTAGATCACACTGATCACAATGATTCACCCTCATTACTCAGTGCTGAAAGTAGATCAGCTCTGAGTAATGAAGAAAGGGAATATTTGAATTTAATGAGAGCATTTTATTTCTCTAGGAGGCTCTTTTTTCTAATTATTATTAAGAAAAAAAATTCCTATATACACAATTTCAATGGCTATTCAGACTTTATAAACAGGATTCTTAAAGGTTTCTCTTCACCATGAACACTCCGGGTAATTCTAATGGCCTGTCATAGAATAAAGCTGAAGCAGTTTGCGCAGAAGGAAAAGGAAGATCCTGCAACAGGCACACACAGATTTAACTAATCTTCTCATCTGGCAGCTGTGGAAAAAATCTGAAACACATATTTTATTGGAAAAATGCCTCTTGCTTTCAAAGCCCCTAGTGCGATTTCCTCTTAGACCAGATTCCTGATTACTTTGAGCTCAGTTCCACATCTTGGTTGGAATAACTCCTCTGACTTCAGCCTTAGCAGGTACAAAAGCTTACAGCTGAGCCCAGGACTCTCAACTTGGACAATATTCACATTTTTGTATGGCTGTACAATTGAAAGCTTTATATCCTATGATTATTATTTGCAAAAATATTCAATTCTACTGAGTAATTTTAATTTTATTGATTTGTACCAGTTAATTTTGAATACAAAAACTTCATAGATTTAAAAAAAACCCAAAACTGCTCTGTAAACTGATTTTCTCCTTCCCAATCTTTCATCCTGTTGCACTGCTCAGAATGGTTAGTTTGTAAATCCTGCTTACAGGCCACTTAACAATACACTAGGGAATTTGAATCTAAGGCCTTGGACCCAAAATGAGAGGTAGATATTTGGTGACTAAGAAAAATAAACTTTTCTCTGGAAGGTTTCAGATATGCATAACAATAATCAAACCCAGAAAATTCTATGATTCAAATTCATAACTTGGGTGGAAAATAAGGGGCACAGCTGGGGTATATTCCCTTCGTTCTTTGCCTTTGCTCCCAAACTAACAAGAATTTGCAACTGAAAACAAAATTAATTGCAGACCAAGAGGCTGTTCTCTGTCATAAATTTCAAAGGCATATTGCACAACATTCAGTGAGGAGAGAAGATGGATATGACTGACCCTAATCTGCTCCTGCAGGGCCCTTGCTCTTCCCTCACAGCCTCAAACGTGTGTTCAGTGACAGAGGGAGATGACCCTTGCTCTCCCAGGCTGGAGGCTGCATGGAGGGAAGCTGCAGGAACATTTGCTGGGTCCTGGCTAGCTCCTACAACGTGAGAATGCTGAGCTAAGCTCACAGTCCTCATGGTCTATGCCAGGAGACTCAGCCTCAGGCTAAAGGCTAGAAGATTCTAGACCTGCTAACTTTCATAAGGAACAGTAATTTAAACTGGCACAATAAAGGCAGGATTTCATTTGTCTTTCCAAATACAGTTGTTTTCTTAATCTGAACCAGCATATCCTGTCCAGCTTTCTGGATTTTCAACTATTCATCTTAATCATATCTAGGCTGATAGTGCCCAAAAAATAAAATAAAATAAAATTAAGTGTCTCAATTTCGCTATAGGCGATGAAACCACATTATCCTGGTCTGTGTAAACAGTGAAGGCTTCAGTGCTGCAGGAGAGCTGTATCTGCCTTCAGCCCACACTTGTGGGTGCCCTTTAACCCACCCAGCAGGGTTTAAGCACTCACCCAGGCAGCTGTCAGGTCTCAGAGGTCCATGGGAGACCACCCAAGCCATCAGTGCTTGCCACACTACAGCTGTTTGCACCTTCCTGCACAGCCAGAATTTTTCCAAAGGTGCCTTTGAGGTTTCATCCATCAGCTGCAGCCTCTGAAGTTTACCTACCTCTCTGGCCCAACTCAAACGCATTCATTCTTTAAATTGAATGGAAACTGAGCCTCTTTGGCCTGTTGAAGCCACATGGGTGGGCGGTGAATTCTGACTGTGAAACTGGTGTGGCAGAAGGTAATCCCCACTTGTCTGTGGGATTGGGTGTGGGAGACCTCGGAGTGTTGACAAGCACCTTAAAAAGCCAGTAAAGGTCTCAGATTTGAGATTTGGGGTTTGGTACAAGAAGACTCAAACATTTGCAGACTTATGTAGTGGTCCAGCAGCCCACATAGCAGAACCAAGATGCACAGAGCAAAAAAATTTTAAAAAGTCTGTATGCACATAAACCCTACCATTAATAACCCCATAAACCTCTGATTTCTTTGGGTAATTACAAATGGCAGTAATCACCAGTCATGACTCAAACACCACTAATGTGCCAGACTTTTGAGTGTCATCTATCTATAATCGTATTTAAGAACAAGGTGGACATAAGATACTTAGTTCTCTGCCTTTTTAAACAAGAAAACAGCCCGTGGGCACATTTGTAGTGGATTTCTCAGTAGATACAAGCAGAGCTTGTAATGAGCACTACATTTAAGCAGTCACATGAAGACGTTAATTTCTTAAAATCTATTCCATGCATGTTTATTACTACATCCATTTCTGTACATTGCTGAAAGCTTTCAGTTCAGTGTTAGGCTGGTTGAGAGCAGGACATCTGGCA
This sequence comes from Tichodroma muraria, assembly GCA_013390105.1. NCBI lineage: Eukaryota > Metazoa > Chordata > Aves > Passeriformes > Sittidae > Tichodroma > Tichodroma muraria. The sequence goes on along the minus strand of WAAG01063340.1, from coordinate 2,645 downwards.
CTTGCTCCATGAAGGTAACTCCTAGAATTGTATTGTCATCCTAAGCACCCAGTTTTTATAAATTTGAAATTAATTTTCCAGAAAAATAGTATAATGCTAAGAGCATCCTTGCCATTTATTTTCCAGCTAATCCACAATATGTGCTGTATTTAAAATGCTAAGAGTGAAAACAACAGATAAACATATAAAATAATCCTATCACAGGTTATGTAACTTACTCTAAGGCTTTGATGTTCATGAAATTGATAATACAGGGAACTTGGTGAGAAATAAAGACCTCAAACCAGGGCACCAAATGTCTCTCATACACTTAATTATGTAACTATTAGCAGTATACTGCTAGTCCCTACTTCTTTGGCGGCTAGAAGGGCTGATATTAAAAAAAAATTCTGAGGCTGCAACAACAGATTTGTTTAACTTTGATTCTGACCTCCCAGTGTATTTTGAGGACAGTGATTTTACATATAAGCTTGTACACTATTTGGGACTTTGAAGTAAATCACTGAGTTGTTGCTTATATAATCTGAAATCATTCTATCATAATTTTTTTTAAAAGAAATGTATTTGTCATACTGATTTATTTGGTATAATTTTAAAGACTCTCATGTAATGCCTATACCAACATAAACAATTTCTAATTATGAAGTTTCAATTACAGCTCATTTTGCTATACCAGAGAAGCAGTTTTCATTTCTGGTGAATCTTAAATTCATTCTACGTATTTAACAGTATGAGCTTCTGTTGCTGAAAAATATCTTTGACAAGAACATCTCAGAGTACAGAACTTGAGAAGATTCTTTCAGACTGGAGCAACTTCCCAAGTTTTTCATTGACACCTCTCTTTCCTGGCACTTTCCTCTCGCTTTCAAATGACACTTCTCTTACATGGCACACGTGACAACAGTATTGATCAGAATAACTGGACATGACATAACTGGAATCCAATGTTTCACTTTGAATTATTGCCAGATACAGCAGCAGAGACCTAAGAGGCCTTCAATTGTTGACATAACACTGTCATAACAGATGGCCCCTGTACTGCCTGTCTGCAGAGAAAACATGACAAGACAGCTACTTTCTGTGGACCAAGTAAATCTAACTTTGATTACTTGCCCAAGGAGACTTGCATGGTTTTGCCCATGCTAGGAAAGATCAGATGTGCCTAGGGTTTAGAAACAAGCAAGCTGGTGTGCCAAAAGCCAGTTGTCAACCAAATAAGGGGGAGCCCCTTATAATAGGATGCAGACACATGCATTTGTCCACTTTCATCAGTCAATTCCCCTGTTAGACCTGGATTTCTGCTGCCACTGGGTTTTATTCCTTCTTTTTAATTTGCTGCGTTAAAAAACCCCCTCTTGATACTTTTCACTCAAGCTGCAGTCTCTGCAGGATTAATCCTAAATCCTACCATGAAACTACAGCCATTATAGACAAGCATCCAGATTAACCCAAAGACAGATATCACGGTACTTTATTCCACAAAGTGCTTTGTCAGTGACTACTGTCAATCTGTTCCATGCAGTTGACTTTTCCAAGCTGTGGTGGTTCTGGCTGAAACAGAGTACATTTTCTTCACAGTGGCTAGAATGGGGATGTGTTTTAGATTTGTGCTGTGAGCACAAGTGTTGATATTTCAGGGTTGTTTTAGTTACTGCTGAGCAGAGCTTGCACAGGCCTTTTGTGCTTCTTGTACCACCCCATCAGTGGGGAGGCTGCTGTTGTGAAAGAAACTGTGAGGGGACACAGCTGGGATGATCCAAGGGGTATACCCCCTCTACTTCCAAATCTTTTCTTGTGACTGCCTTCCATATACACTCTCCCTTTCTCACATGGAGTTCTTAGTGTTTCCAGCTTTCCACCATTTCCCCTCCAATTGGTTCATTTTGATCTAATAAACAGAGGATGAAGTCAAGAACAAATAAACTCCCTGGTTACTTTGCAGTTCTAGTAGACTCCGCAAGCAGAGAATCCAGAGCAGGGGAGGCAGATGTGCTTCCCTGGCACTCTGGGTGAATCCCTCCTGAGTTCCTCTCTGCCTTTCAGTCAAGCACTTAAAGGCACTGTCATTCAACAGTTTGGATGAAAATGCAACTGTAATGCTAATTCAGTTTGTATTCTAAAACCCACCATCTGCTTTTTATTTTAAGATAATTCTACACACAGTTTTAGATGCCTGCAGTAGCAGCCATGGGAATTCAGGCATATGGCCTCTGCCATATGACAAAGTGTATTATCTAATAATTTCTAGTCTTTCCCATGCATCCACTTGTGCATAAGGTACTTCAACATAATAGGCATCTTATCCTTTAATTCATTCACACAAAATTCACTTCCAGTGAAATCTTCAGATATTGGTACTACCTCTGCCAGCTGTCTGCCTCACCCTCAAAGGTTTGTGAAACTTGCATAATTCACTTTTCCTGTCATGCTGAAGATAACAAATAACTGAATTCTCATGAGAAATGTCAAAACATTGGATGACATTTTACAGCCCTAATCTGATCTGAATAAAAGTAGAAAAATGTTGTCTCATTGTATGAGAATCTGGGGCAGATATGTTACCTTCACCTTAATTAAATAGAACAAGATGTGTCAATATATGCACAATAATCTGGGCAGCATGCAGTCTGTCTAGTTAAACAAAA
>WAAG01063314.1:0-20872 GCA_013390105.1 Tichodroma muraria | reverse complement strand
CCGGCCCGGGCGGGGGCGGAGCCGCCCGCGCCGCCTCGGCGGAGCCACGCTCCGCGGGAGACCCGCGGAGCTCCGCGCTCGCCATGCGCGACTACGACGCGGCCACCGCCTTCCTGGGCGAATGGGGCCGCTTCCAGCGCCTCGTCTTCTTTCTGCTCAGCGCCAGCATCATTCCCAATGGCTTCAATGGGATGTCGGTCGTGTTCCTGGCCGGCACGCCCGAGCACCGGTGCGTCGTGCCCCGCGGGGCCAACCTGAGCGGCGAGTGGCGCAACGCCAGCATCCCGCTGGAGCTGCGGGGCGGGCAGGAGGCGCCGAGCCGCTGCCGCCGCTACCGCCTGGCCGCGCTCGCCAACTTCTCGGCGCTGGGGCTGCGACCCGGCTCCGACGTGGAGCTGGAGGCGCTGGAGCAGGAGCCGTGCCTGGACGGCTGGGAGTACAGCCGCGATGTCTATCGCTCCACCATCGTCACCGAGGTGCGCGGCCGCGGTGACACCCCTGCCCCGGGCCGTGCCGGGGCCGGGGCCTGTCATTCTCTCTGGGGAAGGGCGAACAGGGAGCAGGAACCATCGGGTGCCTGCGGGAAGGGATCCGGGTGGGCACGATGCTGCGAAGAGCGGGAGGGATGCGAGAGGTAAAGGCTGACGAAGGAGCTGTGCGCTCTCGCCATTCCAGCTGTGTTTTCCAGCTTTTACTCCGAGACGGGTTTGTGTGGAGGGGGAGGCAGAGGCTGAAAATTGAAGCCCGGTAGTTTCCTCCTGTCAAACGCTGACCATTCCGGTAAATTTTCTGGTGATGGAATTGAATTGCTCGTCCCCAGTGCAGCGTTGAAGGGGGACATGGGCACGTCCAGGTAAACACACAGCAGCCTGTCGGGCTAGAGCAGACTGGACCCCCGCTGGCCCCGCACCCTGGAATGCCAGTGGCTTCCGTGGCCGGCAGCACTGGGATTGCTGGGAGGCAGGTGCCGTGGTCACTCCTGCGGGAACCTGACCTGGCTGCAGCCAGGCTGTCCGGTCGGTTTGTGAGGCTCTGCAGTGGCATCTTTTGTACAGAGTGTCATGTGGGAACATCGGCCGTGCCGGGTAAAGTAAGACACTTGTTTGGGTCTTGTGGCCGTGCCATGGTGTGGTGGCAGGGATATGCTGTACTGTAACACTGGCACGGGGTGTGGAGCTCCGTTAGAGGAGGAAAATGATTCCTCTGAGGCTGCAGGAGTGCTGCTGCTGTTCTTTGTTGTGTAAGGGGTTTCGGGGAATATCGGGCTCCCCCTCATGCCAGGCATGGTAGGCATGACTGAGAACTGGCAGGCTCCACGGTCCTTCAGCCAAGCATGCCCCAGGTAGCCAAGGGCCACCCTCCTCGTGCCCTGATGGGTCAGCTGCGGGGTGCTTGAGAGGGAATGGGTGTGGAACCCTCCTCTTGAGTCCCTGTGACTCAGCAGCAACATCTGCCACCAAAAAAACGTCAAAGGATGGCACAGGCAGAAGGGTTCTGATGATGAGGCGAGGACACAGGAGGAGGGTCTGTGCTAGGGGTGTGCAGACATAGGCTCAGCCACATGCCAGGCAGGCAGGATGTGGGCAGGAGGTGTCAGCCTCCTGTCACCTGCTCAGAGGGAAGTCACTGGCACACATGACACTTGCCATTTGTGCTGGCACTCATTCTCAGTCGCTGGAGATCCCTCACAGTATCAGATCAAGGCAGGGGTTCATGGTAAGCTTGCCCTGCTCCTGGCCATGGGCAACTGAAGCAGCAGCCTGGCTTCTGCCCACATGCCCGGCTGGCACAACTGCCACCCACATTACCCACAGGCTGGCAGGGCTGCATGGCGGGTGCCTGGTGGCCACCACTGGCACAGACAATGCCACTCTCACTGCCAGAGGGAGGTCAGTTTATCCTGGTGTGTCTATGAACTTGTGATCTCTGTTTTGGAGTCAGTGCTTGCTCTGGAAGAGGCAGTAAATGAAGCAAAAGGAGGAGAAATGTGATTCTTCTTAATGAACAGTAAATAATTTATGTTGACAGATGCCAAACCAGGGCATTCTGTGCATGATTCGGATGGGACATAGCAGTGGGGTTTGCCATGGGGCCTAGAGCGTGCCAGAGAGGCAACAGCAATTCAGAGATGGAAACCAAGTGCCAGGTTCCCATCTGTTAGCCAGATGGAAAAGAAGGATACTTGTTTTGTTTCAAAATTGTCATGGACATTTGGAGAAAATGCAGAATTTGCTTTCAAAACAAGGAAAACAGGCACTGATTAAATGCTGGAGAGAGTTTAGACAAATTTGAGATGCTTATTTTTGTACCCAACATTTTCTCTGTATTAGGAAATGCAAGCCAGGACATGCCATCAAAAGAGCTCAGTGAAGAAACTGCTTCAGTTCAAGAACTCAATTGAAGAACAGAACTTGATGTACAGGATTAAGTGCTGGAGATTTCATTTGATTTGTTGATTCATCCAGTTGCATTAAATCCTGTTATTAGTGCTGCTTGAAGGGAAGTGGGAGATGCCAGCTCAGCACCTGTGTTACTTGGACTGTGAGGACATGCTAAACACTGTGAACAGAGAATCCCAGACTGAGTCTTTTTCATGGTCTTAAAATGGAGGTGATGGGGAAGAGTGAACATGTCCGCAGGGGATCTTTGGGCCAGGATGATGTAAGAAAGGGGCTGTAAGTGTATTGGTGAGCAAGTGGAAATGCGAGTCATTGTGGGGTCAAGAGTGATCCCTTCGCTGAGATGAAGGGGCTGCAGGGTTTCCTTTTCCTATTGGCAGGCTCCTGGGGTCTGTTACATTGGCATTCTTTTCTGGAACTTAATCTACTTTTCTTTTACTTCCAGATAATGATCAAACATGAATTTGATCAAGGACAAACATGAGAGGCTCAAGGACAAGCATTGATTTTGCCCTTAGGAGTAGGCATTAGGATCCAGTTAGTTCCCTTGAGCCAGGCTGCCACCCAGCACTGCTCCCTGGGAACACACTGAGCTGCTCTCCACCACTGGGGCATGGCATGTACCCCAGACACCACTTTGAGGCCTCTGCAAAGGGCAGAGTGAGTGCCACAGGCTCTACTGGTGCTACTGGTCTGTCACCTGTGTCATCCTGCTCGGTCCCTGTCCCAGCCCTGGTACTGATGTTAGTGAAGGCAGAAGCCAGAAGCTTTTGGAACTGGTAGAGGCAAGAGACTGGATAGGAATTGCTGTGGTTTGAAAGCATCTGAAGGTCTTTTCTGTTCTGTTCTGTTCTGTCTTTTTCCATCAGTGGAAAGCAGCCCTGCCCAGCCCTGGAAGCCCACCCTGTGCTCGGGCATGGAGGTGCTTGTGCTTGTCCCTTGTGCACTGAGCAGAGCTGGTCTCATTGCTGGACCTGGTTCCCAGGGAGCAGGACGGGGCCATCTGTGAATAATTAACACTTCTCTTGGGTTATTCATCGTCAGCTTTACTCTTGGAAACAAGTTCAGATTTTCCCTGGTTTGCAGCCCCACCCATTTACACAAGGCTCCACTAGTGTTTTCTTCTCTGGTGTGAATGGGTTGTGCTCAGGATGTTAATTAGTGATTTCTGATTGGCAGTGGGACACTTTGGGCAGTTGGGGCACCTTCTCCAGCAATTTCAGTTTTTCAGAAAGCTCATCCATCTATAGTGTTCCTACCAGCAGCACCTAGCAGAATCGGCTCTTCCAGTAGCTGGGAACTTGTCGGAAGGGGTTGTAGGGATTTGACTGGAATAAAGTGATTTAATACCAGTATTCTTCAGCAGCTTTGATTCCTAACATTCAGAGGCGTTGCTTGGAATCTTACGTGAACTTTGCTCCCCAGTCTGCTTTGCCAGGGACATTACAGAGTTACTTATTTTCTGGTTAATGTATAATTAGCCCAGTGGAGAGTGTTTGGAAGTTCTAGCTGTAGGCAGTTCAGCTGTGGCTGGGCTGTAGCTCCTGTAGCCATGGTGTGCTTGGTGCTGTCTGTGATGGATGCAGCCTCTGAGGAAGGGGTCAAACAAGCTACATTTCACTTTTCCCTACACACTGAAGCACTAGTGAAACCTTACCGTGTTGATATGTGGTTGATCACTGTGCAGTGCCGTGGCATGAGCCTCAGTCAGAGTGAGTGCCTGTGGGGATGGGAGGCTGGAATTTGGGAGATGAGGTGTGGCTGTAGAGTAGGGCTATATTGCTCAGGTACCGTGTGATATTGGAACTAAAATGGGTGCTTGTTCACTCAGCAGCTTCAGGTATACCTGAAGTCAGATGGATTTGATGCGTTTGTGTGTTTTCTGGTCAGATGCAGTGAGTTCCTGTAAACAGTAGCCCCTCTTTGGACAGCCATCTGCTGTGTGCTGTTTACACATCCCCCAACTCTGAAAGACTTGACCCTGTACAGTGAATTTTTGCTGGGTGTGCAGTCTGTCATGGCAAAAAGTGGAGTGAACATCTGGATAGGAGGCATTTGGCACCAAGGAGATAATACAGTTTCATGAGCAAGTTGTTATTTAGCAGGGTTTATTTTACAGCCAAAGTGCCTTTGGTACCATGGAGACGTTTTGAAAACACTGATCCTTAACCTCAAGCAACTCAAGTCTGAAGGTCCGGGAGCAGGTGCTATGCTGGTGGCCCCTGACCAGGGTGCTCAGTACCCAGATAATTAACAATAGTTTATGGGTTGCAAATTCTGCCACGCTTTCCCTGAGTGGGAAAAGGAAGGTGCAGCAGGATGTGGTGAAAGGCCTCTGTAGGGTACTTCGAATGCCATGTTTTTTGTAGCTGAATCTTGCTTTGTTTCAAGTATGGGACTTGATTTCTACCGACCTTTACAGAAATCTGTTTTCTTTCACAAGTGAAGCAGTTCCCTGCCTCTGTTTTTCACAGCTAGCATCCTTGAATGTACCAGAGCCCCACTGACCCACATGCTAACCTCCACCTTCTCAAAACACAGTTCCGATAAGTGCAGGTGTGTGCCCAGATGGGCCCACGCTTCACCACCTCTCCCTTCCAGCAGGGACAAGAAAATACCTTACAGAAAATTCTGCCATAGCGTTCTTTTTGTTCTTAATCAGGTTTAAGTCTTGGAGGCACATTTTAGTCCACAAGTCTCCTTGTTCCTGCATTGAAGACATGTGTGTTCCTCAGGAAGAGGCATGGGCTGTGTTTTTAACTTCAACTTCTTTTTTTTGTCGTGTAGGTGGTGTTACTTTGCAGTCTGGGCAAAGGGCAGAGGTACTTGACTCCCCTCTGCTGGCAGCGTACTTCTGTCTGGAAATAGGCATTAATTACATCTCTTTCCTAAATGATAGTCCAAAGCAAACTGCATCAAACCACACCGCCTTCCCTCTTGTTTTGGGGCTTGCCTGCCTGTTCTGCAGCAGCCGTGAAGCTCATCCACCAATCCACTGGTGGTTTGTTTTTGGCAGGGCTTGTGGTGCCATCAGACAGCACCTGGGTGTCTCTGTAACACAAGAGTTGCTCCTTGTTGCCTGCAGCTGAGTGAGGAGCCTGAGCAGCTCTGATGGCAGGTTTCTGCACCATCACCAAGCCTTTGCCTGTGCTTGGCCCATCCATTCTCCAAGCAGAGGGTGACTGCTGGCATGGGCAATGTCCCCGCTCTCTGATAGCACGGCTAATCATTAAAATTATGCCATACTTTAATCTGTGATCTAAGTGTCTTAGGGTTGTAGTAGAATTATCTGATCTAAGAGTGACATGTTTGAAGCCTCTCCCTAAATACTCCTGGCAGGCATGCCTTAACCAGGAGATTAGTCACCAGGAAGGGAGCAAGCCTTGGCAGAGACATGCTCAGCTGTAACTTCAGTGGACAGAGGATCAGGATGCCTTTTTTTTTTTTTAAACCTTGCCTGAGGTTATGAGTAGTTTTAGGTGGAAGTTTCCACACTGGCTCCTGTCCTAAGTCTGCAGCCCCAGCCAGCTGCAGTCGTTAGGCTGTGAGTGATGGATGGCAAGTCAGTGGTACAGGTTGTGGGGTGGAACAGAATTTGGTAACACATCAGTGCAAGAAAAGAGGTTTCATTCTGTGCATCTTATATATGTTTTGTCAGCCCCAGAAGTTATAGAGATGCAGCAGGTTTTGTGCTGGCAGAGGTAAACTGGAAGACATCCTTAGCTGGGATAGGGATCCATGGGGAGCCAGATCCAGGGGTCTGGTGGGTACATGATGGGAGGATTGTACTGGAAACAGGTCCAGGGCAGCCCCTGAACTGCAACACATGGGTTCCCATCAGGTTTGGTATTGCTGGCTGCTCATCCCCTTCAGAGGCAATGAGACCGTCTCAGACAGCTGCTGGTGTTTTGGCCTCATGGAGTTGCCTGCGGAGGCAATCACTTTCCCTTATTTTTCCTGTGCTTTAAGCTGGGTGTTCTAACAGTGACCTTGACCAAGAAAACAGTGCCAGTGATAGGTGGAAGTGTGGATATGGGGAAACAGAATTCCATCACATGGAAATGTGTGTGTCTCCAACCAGCAGCCCCTGTGCTAGACGAGGCTTGGCGCAGCACTGGGGCTGTGTCTGACACAGGCCTTTCTCTTGCAGTGGAACCTGGTGTGTGAGGACGACTGGAAAGCCCCACTGACCACCTCCCTCTTCTTTGTGGGGGTCCTCATTGGCTCCTTCATCTCGGGGCAGCTCTCAGACAGGTAATGCTGTGGGCAGAGCAGGGCAGACCTGGGGCATTTGTTTTTAAGAGACAAAAGGAGGGAAATGTCTAGTACTCAGAGTTCTGATCAAAATTAGGTAACTGGCCTGGCTTCTTCCAAAGTCCTGTTTTGGTATACCCCAGGTGAAGGATTTCTGTCTCAGGCACTTCAGAGCCCAGGGACTGATCTCCACAAAGAGCCTATGTAGCTGCTTTGCAGATTGATGCCGTGGGTTTCCCTTCACAACCCACTTCCCATTTTTTTCACAATCCACTTCCCATTTGTTTCTTTATCCAGCCTTTTTAGTAGTTTAAAAGATGCTGGGTTTTGTTGCACATTAACTGATAATCCCTTGTTAGAGCTGTAAGGTAGAAACTTGCCCTTTGAATGGAATCTCTGCATAGGAGAGATGGTTTGGTGGAAATAGAGTAAGGATATGTGAGAGGAAGGGAAAAAGATGACCTGAAAATGATAGCAATTGTCATAGCATCTCACTAAGTAGATATAAATATAAAAAAATCATTACAGGCATTTGATAATTGTATCGGCAGTGTTGAGGTTTTGGCCTTACAAGTGTTGAATGCAGAATATACGTTCCCTCTGCAAGTATCTGCTCCCTCCTCCGTACAACCCTCAGCCCTGTGTCCATACTGGTATGATGGGATCTCTGATCCTGCTTTGACTGCTGTCTGGGAATGAGGATGTCATAAGGTACCAATGTTCCTCTGGGTGCTTAGCAGAGGGGTTTCAAAACTCCCTGGGAGTCTTAATCCTAAAGCCTCCAGCATTAAATTCCATGTGATCTGAATTTAATCGCCTGATTCCTGCCCCAGTGCAGAAGTCAGTTGGTGTTACTGTTTGAAAGGGAGATGAGATAATCACTAAATCCCAGTGGTGCCATTTGCCCAGTGGGAGCCTTTGAGGAAGTGTGTGTGCCCTGGTGGCAGCACAGCCACTGAGAGCCCGGCTCACGCCTTCCCGCATGAGCTTCCTTGGATTGTTTTGGGGATTTTGTCAGTAAAGGGTTATGATCTGAGCCTGTACCTAAGCAATTTCCCCATGGCTGCTACAGAAGCCTTTCCCAAATGAAGGGTTGCTGCAGGCAGCAGGCCTGTAGGTATGAAAAACATGGGCTGCAGCCCATGCAGGTATGAAAACCTGTACATGAACTTGTCCTGCCTCTCCAGGACAACATGCCACGTAATCCTAATGCAGAGAGGTGAGAAATAGGAGAGAATCCTAATACAGGTGAGAGAAAGGATGCAATATGTCTGGCAACTCAGACTGAAACCAGTTGACAAAGCTATTTAGCACACTCAAAGCATAATGGTGTTGCAAATTATAGATGCCAGTAGCCTAAAAGCCATCATTTCCTAACTTTCAGATGTGTGGCTTGCAGTCTGCATGTGTCTCCCTATTGTACTGTTGCCTAGTCTCCTTAATCTCTAGGGAGGGAGATAAGAGAGTCTAGTGGCTCTCTGAAGTTTCTGCTCATAGCTTTTCTTCTGTCTCGTGGGTCTTGGAAATTTTAATATTTTTTAGTGCATCCGAAAATAATAAAATTCTTTAAGATGAGCAGAACTTCAGGTTGTGCTAAGGTGCATCACTTGAGATTGGATATTTGTTCTCCCTTGTGCCCTCTTACATAGTCCCCCCGTAAATACATGCTGTTTCAGTAATAATCTTTTTCTTTACCAAAGGTTTGGCAGGAAGAATATCCTTTTTTTGACAATGGCTGTGCAGACTGGCTTCAGCTTCCTGCAGATCTTTTCCACCAGCTGGGAGATGTTCACAGTACTCTTTCTCATCGTGGGGATGGGACAGATCTCTAACTACGTGGTGGCCTTCATTTTGGGTATGAATATGTTTGCATTAGATTAAATGTTTGCTTAATGTACTGTTACTTTTTTTTCCCCTCTGAACCTGGATCATTTAATTAGACAGTAGGAAATCTTCACTGGTAAAATTCCTACTTTAGGCCAGTATGATTGTTTTTTTTTTTTGCTTTGAGATTCTTCAAGCCTATACTTTCTGTAGGTTTAGAGAAAAAGAAGAGAGCAGGAAGAGTCTAAATTAACATCCATTTCATTCCTCTTTGGAGAAGACATTCAAGGCAGTGTTCAGGGTTTAGCAGCAGCAGCAGGTCTGAGATAGAGAAGTCATTTGGGTTCATCCCTGCCTCCCTCCGTGGCCTTTGCAGAGAGGTCAGTGCATATCTGAATGCAAAGCCTTGGAGCAAACCAGCAATTTCCAGGCACAATGAGTGTCAGGGGGACCAGAGCAGAGGAGCTGGGTGGGTGCCAAAGCCCCATTAGCCATAAAATCATTGCTCTCAGCATTGAGATCAGTGATAAAGTCTGAAGTTTTGGAAGCTAAGGTTTGCTTTCTTTTCTATGGGGAGTGTAGGAAGACCCAGCAGCTGCATGGCTACAGTTGCTGCCTGGGGCCCTGCAGGGAACAAGGGACCCCATGGGGAAGGGGACCCCAAAGAGGCTCCCACTGGACATGGGGGTTTCAGGAAAAGCAACTGCATGGGCAAATTATGGGGATGAGTAATGCAGGTCTCAGGGGGGAAACTGGGATTTGCAAGTGCTGTCTTTAAAGTGTGCACATACATATTTGTGGCCGTTTTTAAACCCCTGGTTTCAACATTGCAATTTGTAGATCATAATGTGAGCTAGATTAAAACTGTACATTACTAGTTAATGCTGGTCTTTCCTACCCCATGAGGTTTAATGGGGAAAATATAGTTCAGAAGAGCATAATATGAAGTCAGTGCTATGAAGAGGATACAGCATTGTATCCCCAAGTAGCCACGAGTCACTGCTGCCTGTGGCACGGGAAGGATTAAGGTCAGGCTGTCAGCAGGGGGATCCCTTGTTGCCATCACCATTGTAACTGTTCTGCCATTGCTGTCACCATTGCCACTGCTCCCACTGGCATGGCTGTTTAATTCTTGTGCGGAGCTGATGGACCAGGAGCAAATGCCTGCTGTGGGAAGGCTGGGAGGTACAGCAGTGGGTAAAGCTGAAAATCCTTGTGGAAACACATGGGTGTTGTGTGGCACAGAGGTGCAGGTTCTGATCAGGCAGTTATTTAGCTCCCTGGGAATGTGGGCACAGCTGGATGTGGATTGGGATGCTGTCTCGGTGCTCAGCAGAAGCAAAGCTGGGAGGGAGGGCCAGGGACACCCCACTGGGCAAATGGTCCTACTGTTGGGAGAGGGGACTGGGTCTCCCCCGGTACCATTGGGCTTGTTTCATTCGTTAGCTGTTGTTTGCTGGCCCTTGCCCCACTGTGTTGTCTCTTTTGCCATCCTCTCCTCTGCAGAGCTGTCCCAGCAGTGATGGCTCCCAGGGAGCAGAGAGGCAGATTCCTGGGGCACGTGCCAGCAGTGCTGGCCACTCCCCAGCAGCCTTGAGGCCGGTTCTAAGGGCAGGATTAATCTAAACTAGCTTACACATTAGCTTCCTCATTTAAGTGAGCTGTCAGCTGACCATGGTGGGTAAGGAGGGAGGTACTTACAGAGGGGAGTCCTCCCCACCCTACTCTCCATTGCCAGCATGCCCCACTCTGACTTGTGCCTGTGGCAAGGCAAACCCAGGAGCTTCCAGGAAGCCACACACGATAGAGCTACTGAATAGGAGACTATACCCATAAAAAGAAAAGTAACTCCTTAAGAAAGCCCATCCTGATTACAGGATGTACTGGAGATGCTCCCCTTGTTTCATCCAAGAGCAGGCAGGGCTGACCTGGGCTTGGAGGGGAGCAGTGACACTAACACCTCTGAAGGTCCCATTGACCCTGGCTGTGCTCAGCCCTGGCACCCTCCATCCCTAAGTGCATGGGTGTTTTTTTTTGCCCAAATGCACAGGTTTCTCTTGTCATTCAAACTTTCAACACCCAAACCTCTGTTGCCTCCCCATGTGTAGCTCAGACCCTGTTTCAGCATCCTTAGCCACCCAGGCTCATGCTGCCCTTTGCACTATTGCCCATCTTCATGGAAATAGAGCTTCATGGAAATTCACACCCTCTGAGCTGTTGGTGAACTTCTGTAGTCAATGTTAGGGTTTTTTCAACCACATGCTGTGAAATTTTTCTCTTAGCTTTAGGTCTCAGTTATTCTGTGCTTAAAACTGTTGTGTTCAGGTTCTGGGACTGTAAAACACTACAGAGGTTTGTGAAGGCATGTTGGTATTGTCCAAGAACTGTTACTCCATGGCTCGGAGAATGAGGGAAGAGGAAAGGCCAGAGACTTCATCTCATGCTGGCTTTGAATTGACAGAAATTATAATGTAACATTTAACAGGCTTAAACCAATGTTTCAAGTATCAGCCCCCTCCCAAGAAAGCCCCTCTAAACGAGAGCAAGTCAAGATGGTATCATTTATCCCCACACACTCATTTTAGCCCAGCAAATTCTTATTTTCAGGTTTTTTTACTGTGACTTTATTAAGTTACCCCAGGTTTCTGAAATGAGAATTCATGTAACTATCAAATAGGAGGGTTTTCCAGTCTTGGGTATTTTTTTCCATCTTCTCTGCGATAATAAATGTTGGAGTTCTTGCCATGATACACAGCCCAAATACACTCTCCACACTTTGTGACCCTCCTGTTCGCTCAGTGTCGTTTGTGTTTTAATTGAGTCCAGATCAAACTGTGGCAGTTATGGCCCTTGCAGTGCTCCTAATGTGAAGGAGAGCTCTGTAGACCAGGACCTGAGAGCTCAAGGAGAAGGGAGGTGGACCTGAAGGCTTCACTGGATTCTATTAAGCAGTGGCTGGGTGTTTTATTCCAAAAGAATTTAGGTGCTGTTGAAGGCTTAGAACTGTCTCAGTTTTTATTACTTGGTATTAGGTTGCTGCATGGTGCAATTGCTGTAGGGTGCTTTTCCTGACTGCTGCCTGGCTACTGGAACAGTAACATTACTAGAGATGGCATCTTCCCTGGTTCTGTCCTTCAGCCTGTGATGTGCCGATCCAACATTCCAACCTTTCTTCTGTTCTAAAAAATAGGTGGGAAATTTGTTTCCACCTCACCTCGCTGTAAATTCACATCCTTCCATCCCATGTCAGTCAGCTTTGCTCAGACCTTTGCTCTTCCAGAAGTGCCCAGCAGTGAATTGCATCTTAAATCAGGATGGGTTAAGTGGGAGAGCAGGATGTGTCCTAGATGAGCATGTGGGGAAGGCTCCTGGAAGTCTGCCAGCCATCCCCCATGCCTGTCCTTATCTGTGTCTGCCAATGCATTAATCAAAGCAAACAGAAGTAGCTTCTTTATCTAAAGGTTCCCAATACTCCCAGCAGCTTTTCTGTGCAGGAGGGTCTGTGCTGTGCTGCTCTTTTCTAAGATTGTTAAGCTTATTTTTTTGTTTGTAAATGCAATAAAGTGTTTAGTCATGCTTGAAAACAGAGCGTTAAGATGCTAATCCAACCTCCCTTGTTTTAAACAGGCACAGAAATTCTTGGCAAATCAGTTCGTATTCTATTCTCTACATTAGGAGTTTGCATATTTTTTGCAATTGGCTACATGTTGCTGCCACTGTTTGCTTACTTCATCAGAGACTGGCGGATGCTGCTGCTGGCACTCACCCTGCCCGGGCTGCTCTGCATCCCGCTCTGGTGGTGAGTCCATGCCGAGGCCACGCTTCCCACCTCCCCTCCCACCTGATGCTCTTTGTGCTAGGTGCTGGGTGGTGGCAGAGGGTCAGGGAGGAGGGGCACTCCTCTATTCACCACGTGAGAAGGGTTTGCCTGGAGGGGGCATTTTTTGTTTAGGTTTTTCTTGCCAATTTTAAGTCGAGTAACTACCTAGAGAGCCTCGTTGGTGCTGTCTATGTACTTGAAGCCAAGTACACTGAAAAAGGGCAGATAGCCCTATTTGGTTGCTGCCTTGGGCATCTGCTGTTTTCTGAAGGGACAGGTGTTTGAAAATAGGAAAGGAAAAGCATGGTATCACTCACGCTCTTAAAATAAGGATAATTCACAGCAGGAAAAGTCTGTCATATTATTCAGGGAACTCCTTTCTTTTTGCTATCTTGAAAAAGTTATATCTGTAAGTGAGCAGTAGCATCTTTATAACTGTTAAGTGATTTAGACACACTCTTCAATAGTCTAAAAGACCTCCTGCATGCCCCAGTCTTGTTAGAAGTGTCTGCTGATGGTTTGTTGGTTAGTTGATTGTTTTTTAACCTTAGTCTTCAAACCAAACCTTTAAAATGGTTTTCAGCTCCACCTCTGTTGTCATTGGATTTTAAAGACAGTCTGATTCTGTTTAAGGGTCAGTTTGCTTATTTTACTTGAAGCGTTTCAAACTCCATCACAGCAGCCTTTCCCTCTGCACCAAGCAGCTGTTCTCTGGGGAGGCTGGTTTTGGGTGGGAGCCTCTCAGATGTCTGCTATAGAACAGGCACTGTGAGGCACAGAAAATTTGTCCCCAAGGTATGGCTTCAGAGTCCTGCTTTGAAATCTATGGGCTGAGAATTCCCAGGCCTTTTAAAAGCTTACGCTTAAAAATGCCAAAAACTTCCTCTTACAGCACTTTGTCTGGGGCCTTTGTGGGGGTAGATGGGGATCAAGGTGCACTGGCAAAGCTCTGCCAAGGCAGGTTGGTGTTAGATGGCATTTTTGGCATGTGGACCCACTGCTTCCACAGGCCACATGACTTGCACATCCCTCTGCTCTGTACCATTCTTGCTCTTTTACTCATTTCCCTTCCAAATTCTCCAGAAGGTTCCCTGCATTATCTCTGCAGTCTCAAGATCCTCAGCTCTCCCAGTAAGAAGAGCAGTGGAGGCAGCTCATCTTACATGAAGTCCCATTAGTGATTAATGATCAGATATAAATCATCTGATGTTTGTAATTATTGACCTGGCTTTGAGTCAGTCTTTAGGGTTCATCAGAAAAGCTGTGTCTGACCTGCTTTTTTCCAAGGAGAGGAAAAAGTGCTGCTGGCTGAAGGGAGCAAGATAGCATCTGTTAAGGCCAAAGGATTTAGTTAAAGAAAGTTAAAGTTTTCTGTCCTGCGTTTGGTGTTAATTCATTCAACATGTGCCTGTAATTGATTAGAAAATGTCATCAACTCTGCAAGGGGACACTGCCCCTGCCCTCTGCCTGGGAGAATCTGCCTCAGAGCTGTGGTAACATGGTGAGGTTTGTATATAAGATTCCTATGACACAGAACCTTTAAATACATGCTGTGCATATTCAAAGCATTTCCACATTGTGTGCAGTTTCCTAAGAATATTTTTGATTCACACTGGCTAAGCCACCCATCCTTTCTGTCTATCTGGTGACATCTGGTGGACATCAATTATTCCTTAAAAAACAACCACTGAGGACAGAGCATCTACTTTAGCATGAGAATAGGTCCCATATATTTGGATTACATTGCCCACATGCTTCTGTGCTGGCTATCTCCTGCTGCAAGCAATCTGTGAGATCTGAGTATAATTCGTAGACACAATAAATATGTTATTTATAACTTGTTACTTTTGGGAAAACATTGAGTCATTTATTCTGAAACTTATTATAGGATCATTCCTGAGTCTCCTCGGTGGCTGATCTCCCAGGGAAGATATAAGGAGGCAGAAGCTATTATCCGAAAGGCTGCAAAAATAAATGGCATTCCAGCCCCAGCTGTGCTTTTTGATACTGCAGAGGTATGTTCCATACATCCTGGTGCTTTACCTCGCTGGCACTTCCCCATTTGGCTTGTTTGGTTGACTTGTTGGGAAATGCCAGCTAAGAACTGGTTTGCACCAGCAGCTCTTGGGCTGGCAGTGACTGCTGGCCTGCGGTAAGTGCTGGGTTAGCGAGATCAAAGTGAGAACACAGAGGGAGGTTTTATTTGTTTGCTTTCCACAGTAAAATTCTCTTCCTCAGCAGTGGTTTGTTGTGGTTTTCAAAGCAAGGGTGACCCAGATTGTTTCATCCTTTGGGCACTGCAAAGACCCAAGGAAAACGTGTTTGTGCCCATTTCAGTTTGGCGCACTATTAGCGGTTTGCAGTTTAGCAACAGCCCTTTGCAGGGGGGCTGTGTGGGGGACCCTAAATAAGCACCCATGTGATCTGGGGCTGCGTGGAGACTGAGGGACTCTTCAGGTTGCACAAACCAGCCAAAGCACCCAGGTGCTACAAGGGGACTTGAAAACCATGATGTGAGTGAAGACAGTGAAGAACATCAAGCTCTTCTTCAAAATTGTGTTTTTTCTGCATTTCATATCCATTGGTTAAAAGAAGAAAGTCTAATGCAGACCCGGCAGCCCAGCAAGCCAGGGAGCAGCATAGCCACAGCGGGATGGCTGGTTCCTGTGCTCATCTCCCCCTCTACTGGCTCTGCCCTCAGTGGAGCTCCTCACAAAGAGGCACATTTGTCTTGTGCAGACTCCTCCAGCCTTGCATCAGCAATGACCGTGTGTCTGTGGGTCAGATCTAGGTCTGTCTTCCTTTGCTGCCTTATACTGCCACGTGCGTTTTGTGTCTCCTGATAGAGCAGAAACCAAAGCACCGTGTGCTCCTCTGCAGTGTCTGCAGGATAAAGATGCTGCAAGTTACCCCTCCCCTGGGCAGGATCCGTCACTTGACAGTCACACTTATATTTTGGCTGAAGATCTCTTTCCCAAATGGAAGTTTTAGTGTAAATTGAAATGTGTGTTCCAATTATGGGAAGCTCATTCTACACCAGCTATGGAAAAGCACTTCCCTTACTTCACAGCCAGGCCTCAGATGTCTTTCAAACTGGGGATGGTTTTTTTGGATTGCAGCATTTTATCATTCGTGCATATTTTCTTAAAACAAGGAGACGCTCACCTGCTTCATGGAAATTTTGTGTGCCAAAGTGTCTGTCCAAAAAGCCTGAAGATGATGTCTGCGTGCTAAGTCTCATGTTGGAAGTGTTTTTCAGCCATTAATAGAAAGACACTCCTTGGAAACCATCATCTATTTCTAGTAAAGGGTATCTCCTGGATAGTCCTGTAGGGAGAAGCAGGGTGGTTTGTTCTTTGGGCCTGGGGGAAGACTGGCCACAAGTTCTGGCTTTGTCCTAGCACGGGCAAAGTGTGCAGGCAGAAAAGCACCCTAATGCCACCCAGAAGATTCCTGCGTCAAGCCTCAAACTAGACCTTCCATCTCCAATCTGAGGTGGTGGATGCTCCTATGATGTGCCCTGACCACCTCACCAACCTTTCTCATCTGTTCCTCTCCCTGCCAGGGTGCTGGCAGGCAGCAAAACTGGGTGGTTTCCTACATTCATTTCACATCGCTTACGAAGGTTTAAGAGAGTTGAATGGACAGTGCACAGAATGGACAGAAAAATGCCTTTGGTAATGAGGTTACTTCTGGAAGTCCTGTGTGAGATCCTTAAGGAGACGTTAACTCGTCTGTCTGGTCAGCTGATACTCCTTTCTAATTAGTCATCGTGGTGCAGTGGAAACTCCCATGAGTACAGCTGGGTGCAGAGACAAGCTTCACCTAAGGACTGCGCTCCCTGGTGTGGAAATGGCCTCGGGCTCACCAGTAATACTCTGATAGTCATAACTTCGTAACTGCCCGGATTGTGGGTAGCAGAGGTTGTTATGCTCTTAGGTGTGTGGGAATTTTTTTGGTTTTGTTTTCCTTTTTCCTTCAGATGCAGGATTCGAAGCCTCAGCAGCAGCAGAAGGCTATCCTTCTGGACCTATTTCGAACCCGAAACATTGCAACTATTACTATTATGTCATTACTTTTGTGGTAAGGAAATGTGTATTCCTAAAGTACCCAGGCAGTAGAACAGTTTCTGATTTGAGGGCGCATGCCACAGGTTTAGATAGTAAGTCTGAGCCTCGGAGCCCAGCTCCATTGGTCCTTGACTGGTACATGGCCCTCAGTATCCTCGCACTCACATTGCATTAATACACAAGAATACGGAGACAGTAGCCTTGACTGAGATGTAAAATAATTAGAAAACTATATGTAAGAACTTGTGTATTTTGAAGTACGTTGCTTTTTTTTTTTTTCTTAAATGCTCCCGTCTCTGTAATCTCTATTTGAAGAGAAATGTTCTTCTTGAAGCAAAGGCAGCAACTCAGTAACATAACAAGAGCCAGACCCAAGGCCAGCATTTTTGTTCTGTTTCTGTACTGTGCCCATCTCTGAGATCCTGGTCCCTGCCTGGGCAGCCGCGAGAAACGAGGACCCAATAATGCCATACTAACAAACCAGAACTCTTTTCTGTCCATATTCCCCCCAGTTGAAAGGAACTGACTAGCACATTTGGTAAGGCATTCCTGAAATTTGAAACCTGAACCTGATCCAGCTCTCTGTGAAGATTAAATAAGATATAACAGAACTGCTAAGGGTGGGAGATCCTGACACTAGGTACAAGTAGGAATGTAGTTGGCTTGGGAAGCTTGCAAGAGTTTCATTGTGTCATTGAGTCCATAGAAAAGCCTTTGTGAACAGCTTCCACAAAGCTTTTTACTTGGTGTAGCGTATGCAGGAAGGACAGAGAAATCTGAGGTGTCTTCAAGCTGCTGTGGATATGATCACTGAATGGGGTGACAGAATTAGAAGGAGGGGGTTGCCACTGAGACTTTTTTAAGCCACAATGCCTGTGGCGGTGCTTTGCGATATCCTATTTTTGTAACAACAACTGAGGCAACACTGGCGGCGTTCAGAGATTTCTGTTTCTGGAATAATTTGGTTTTATTGTTTTTCTCAGGTTTTTCACATCAGTTGGTTACTTTGGCCTGTCCCTCAGCACTCCAGACTGGCATGGAAATGCCTACCTCAACTGTTTCCTCTCAGCTGTTATTGAAGTTCCAGCTTATGTGATCGCCTGGCTTCTCCTCCGCTCCCTCCCACGGCGCTACTCCTTATCTGGCACCTTTTTTTTAGGGGGAAGTGTTGTCCTCTTCATTCAGCTGGTTCCTGCAGGTACAAAATTAAATATGTGACTTAAGTATATGAAACATTCTAAATATGTTATGGTACTGAGTAATAGTTCTGCAAAATTACTGGAAACCAGGATCAAATTTAGAATTTGAGGTCAAGTTTATGCTGATCCCTTGCAGCCTTAGTTGTTGTTTTTTTTTGCATTTGTATATGCTGAGTCACACTTGACTCTCATTTATTGTGTCAAATTACTGAGCTTTATATAGTTCAGGGGGAACCAGCTTCTAAAATGAAAGCTGAAAGCGTACTGTGACTTACCTGGTTGTGCTTCCAGGCTACAAAAACTTGCATGGATTTCACTGTGTGTAAATCTCCACAGAATTTTGTGAAAAAGGAGTGTGTTCAAGCTTGTAGTTTCTTGCTATGTAATCCAGAGTTTTGTTCCGTTTCAAGAATGCTGTTTTACTTGAAGACAACCAAAATCTGAAAAATACAAAATAACCTGAGCATCTACATTATGCTTAGTGGGGAGTTTGGAGTCATCCAGGGATGGGATTAATACTTTTTATAATTAAAAAAAACCTAAAGTGCCAAAGTCATGACTTTTTGGAAAAACACAGCAATGCAGTCTTTTTGATGTAGAGGTAACACAAGTAATAAGCACAGGGTATTGTTTATTCACCTTGATTTTATTTTTTCTCCTCCAGAACTTAATGTCCTCTCTGTTGGACTGGTGATGCTTGGGAAGTTTGGCATCACAGCTGCGTTTTCAATGCTTTATGTCTACAATGTGGAGCTGTACCCAACACTAGTGCGAAACATGGCAGTCGGGGCAACTTCCACGGCCTCCAGGCTGGGCAGCATCATTGCTCCCTACTTTGTTTACCTGGGTGAGATAGCATTTTTCATGCCTTGCACCACACAACTGCCCAGAGAAGTTGTCTGTGCTTCTGCAGTGCAGGCTCAGCTTTAAGTCCCTTCACTTGTCTTTTCAGTTGTCTTTTCAGTTCCTTCTCTCAGCTTTGGGTGTGAGTTCACTGTCACACATGGTAGAAATTCAGTGGAGCTCCCTGGGCTTCACAGAAGGATCAGGCACTTCATTCCTTTAGGGACCACTCATGTATGGTGGGTTAGAGCCGGTCCAATACAATGATGATTTGTATTGGAAACTGTGTAAGCGGAGTGACTGAAATGTTAATCACATCTTGGGATGCCAGTTAGTTTCCCAGGAGAGTGTGGCAAGAAGTGGTCTTGCAAGTAAGGAAATGTAGCAGTAGGAAATTCATCGCATGGTGCTGTCCTTGTGTATCCCAAGACGGTACATCGGGAGATAAACCAAGTGGGAATCCAAACATTCCCAGGACTTGTGCTCTCTAAAGTAATACATGGAAAATATACAGGTTAAGTAGTATGAAAGTGTGTTTCGTTTAAGTGATTTTTTTTTAATATTTTTTTTAGTTTCTAAGCCAGTCACCTCAGCAGTCATTTATTTTGCTTTTTCTTATTGCTTAATATTTCTGTAAACAGAATTATTGATTTCCTCATAGGCTTTTTTTGACACTCAGTGCCATCACATTTTGAGTGCTGTGCATATATTAACTGACAAATATTTTTTGGTTTGGTTTGATTTTTGTTTAGTACATAAAAATGTTCCTCATGTTGAAGACAGGAAAGAGTGATAGTGGTCAGGGGACTAAGGGTGAAAGTATCTGTGAATGCCTGCTGTTCACTCTGGAGTACTCAGTCTCCTCTTTCTTCCATTCACACATGATTTATTTCCTTCTGCCATCACTGGACCCATGTCGAGTCTCTCTGCCTCTAATGAGCGTTGCTTCCTGCTGAGATCTTTGATACACCATGAGCATGACTTTGCTGGCTCTGACAGAACATTGCTGGTGTACTGCTGAGGGGTCAGTACTGATTCTCCATGCCAGGAAAGTGGAGAGGAGATGACTATACCTGTAACTAGTCAGTGTTGACTCACCTCTGCATTCCAGTGTAACTGGAACACACTGTGCCAAAAATGATGAAAATACCTTGTCTTAGTTTCATACTTGTACAGTGCAAATGTAAAGTAAAAGGGTCAGCAGGACTGTGACTCTCCTTAAGGTCTTCATCTCCATTGCAGCACTAAGAGAGAAGTGTAGACAAAATAACATTTTTACTTATTGTTTTTTGTGGGTTTGTGTCTTTTTTTCTCCCAGGTATCCATGGGCTCAGTCTTTAAGAAATCTTGTTCGAGACATCAAAATAGTTTCTTAAACTTTAAAAGGTTTTAGGAGAAACTTGTCAGCTGTTGCTATTTGCTGCAGCTAAATTAGGACCTTGCAGTTCATCCAGCTCAAAAATACAGGAGATCAGATCACAAACTTCGGCTCTGTGAGACATACCCAGAGGCCCCCTCTTTAATCTGAGTTTATTCCTTACATTTTAAAGCATATTGCTCTATCCCAGCTATAAAATAAAGCTGTCAAGTCCAGTTTGGTACTTTCTTTATCGTCAATACTTTAACTCCCAGCTAATCCCTTTTCTGACAGACCTTTTCACCTGTGCTGTTATGACTTGAGGATCTTGCATCCTGCCTGAACAGTTCTGTGCCAGCTTGAGGCTGCTGGCAGAGGCTGCTGCCTTCAAGTCTGAAATAATTTTCTGGTTAGACTAAGGTCAGAGCCACATGTGTGTCTTGGGAAGCCTGACAGTCTCTCCCTTTGCAGTAAGGAAGGCATTAAAGCATTTCTCCATTAATGAGCTGTTAGTCTGTAACTGACCTGTTCAGCTGACTTAATCTCTTGCCTTCTTTTGCATCAGCCCAGCAGGATACATGATCTCAGGCAATGATGAGTGCTTCATTGCTTACAAGCAATTTCATTCCCTCATATTGTATTATTTAACAGAGAATTTGGTTCTTGATGGCAGTGTGGTACTGTAGGCTCCAGCAGAGCTGTTGCCTTGCAAAGATGTTGATTATCCCAGTTGAAAATATAACAAACAAACAAACAAAAAACCCACCAAAATGCAAACAAACAAAAAAACTACCCAAACTTTTAGCTGCTACACAAATGTGGAGGTTGGCATGAAATTACGGTAGGTGTGGCCATCCAAGAGCATATGTCAAAGTTTTAAAATTGAAAAGTCCCTTTGACTGCTGGCAGGTAATAAATAGATTTAATTCAGCTTTGAATTCACCTTTGATATTGATGAATCTTTCAGCTAATTATTTCAAATTAATTCTGTACTACATCAATGTCTGGAATATAAACTTTACATGTGTGTTTGTCAGTTGTGGACATTAAGTACTGTTGGAATGTTCTGTGTTCTGCCAGGTGCCTATGACAGATTCCTACCATAT
>WAAG01063304.1:225-44630 GCA_013390105.1 Tichodroma muraria | reverse complement strand
TCGGCTCCGCGGCGGCGGGGACACAGCCGGGGGTGCGGGGCGCCGCGGGTCCCTCCGGCCGGGGACGAGCTGCCGGGGATCAGGGACAGCCCGGGCTGGGCAGTGCCGGCCGGGACACGGGGCGTGCAGAGCGCTCCGGCCACCCCAGCAGCATCGGCTGGAGCGGCACTTGGGGTCCGGTCCGTGCTGCGGGCAGCAACAGGCGGCTCCCAGGCTTGGGGAACAGCTGGGGACGCTCCGCTGCCGGGTCCGTACCTGACTGGAGCAACCCAGCCCTCGTTTGGGTTTCAGCATTCCCTGAGTCGGCTTTGTGGCGAGGGGCTGTGACTTTAGTGCCTTCCGTGACTGTTGTGGCGAAGGTGAATCGGAAGGTGCTCGCTGTCTTTAGGAAAAGTGCAAAGTCATTAGGTGCTTTTCGTGTCATACTTTGTAGGCATTGCTCGCTTCCCCATCCAGATTTATTTTACTTTTTTTTTAAAATCTGCTTTCTTATTTTTGCACTTGTTGCTGAGATTATCATCTTCTTTAATTTTTAGTTTGATTTCTGTTGGAAATTGTGAAAAGCATCCAAATTGCTGTCAGCTATAGATGTGGTAGACTAGTGTACGCTGTAGTATTATCTAAACTAATGCAAAATAAGCCTCTGATCTGTTCCCTCCTGTTAATTATACAGTTGAGAATGTTGTCTTTTATTAGACTGGTTACTGTAGCTTGGAAAGTACATGATTTTCCAGGATGGTTTTCAGTTCTGAAACAGAAGCAGGGTAAGTCTCAAAGCTAAGTATGAGCTGAGGAAAAAAGTGCTTAATTTAATTAGGTATAGTCAGTTTCTGAAGCAGTAGAGGAGTAGATTCTCCTCTGCTGGGTGTCGAGTACTGGGGAAGGAAGGGGAAAGAATGGTAAAATGGTGCAGGGAGAGAAGACGGGGTACCAGGCTGTAAAAGCCGCTGTGAAAGCACGGGGAGAGATGAAAACTGTTCTGTAGAAATAGTGGGGACATGAGTCTGCAAAGTCATGGGAGTGCTCAGAGGAAAACCTGAAGCTGCTTCCCGACTTCTG
The DNA here is from genome assembly GCA_013390105.1 of Tichodroma muraria. NCBI lineage: Eukaryota > Metazoa > Chordata > Aves > Passeriformes > Sittidae > Tichodroma > Tichodroma muraria. The sequence goes on along the minus strand of WAAG01063304.1, from coordinate 43,571 downwards.
TTAGAAATATGGGAAGTGATGTAAAAGATGGTCCCTAACCTGACAATGAAGTGTCAGCTACAGGAGATGCAATTACTGCTAAGAGCTGGGGGAAGTCTGAGGCCGTGCTAAGAGGAATAATAACTCTGTCAACAAATTAAGATGAAACAAACCACATGACAAGCACACACAGTCCTGAAAGTCTCTTAATGGGATGGGAATCTTGAGTGGGTTTTTGCAGTGTTTGTTTGTGATTTTTAAGCACGATAGCCGTGGTGAAGTTAATTTGTGCATCCAAAGAACAGACTGATGTTATCTTGGAAGAAGGGGGCTAGGGAAATGAGGGAGATTCTAAGTATATGGATATGTCTTGCTGTGTGTCTGCTCTGGCAAACTATATTTTGAATTATTATTTCTCTAAAATGAGCAGTTTTCACAGTGGATAATGTAGATGGGTTATACAGATTTAATAGGCTGAGAGCTAAGGATGCTATAATAGTATATAGTATATACCTTTCACCTGTTAATCATGAAAAAGTCGGGTGTCAGGTTACAGATGCATCTTTTTCTCTCTTCTGTATTGTTAAAGTCTACAGCAAATAGCTGCTGCTCTATCTCTACTTCAGCCCTTTCCTGAGTGCTTGGAAAGTTGGTCTTGATTAACTGCTCAGGTCATTTAAATCTTAAGTAAAAAATTGTTGGCTACAAATGTCATGTGTTATATTTTTGTTGGATAATGGAAGTTTCAACTGTATTTTCATACTACTTAGTTGAGGACTAATGCATCTTGTGTTTAATTTGTCCAAGTATATTAATTGTCAGGTTTCTAAAGAAAAATGTAGGACTCAAAAACTTCACTAGAAAACCTTGCAAAAATATTTTTGAATACAGAACTGTGTTGTTCTCTCCTGGACCGTTATGGAACTTTAAAAAATGGCTCAAAATTTATGAATTTATGAAGGTGAATGAAAAATACAAATAAAAAAATCCCCACAGTATGTAGGAAAGTGATCTTCTTCAGTTACTCTTCTTTCTGCCAGAGTCTTTAATTTATGACTGTTGTGTTACTGAAGGCAATAATTTATATTTTTTTATATCTCAGAAGTCACTTTCAAATGCCTTATCAAACTAGTAAGAAATTCACAATCTCTGAGCTTGACGTGCATTGCATGCTCCTAGAATGTAAATACTTCGGGACAGTGATAATGCAGTGATTGTTTTGTACTTAACACTGTCTGGAAATATCAATGCTCAGATTAATGCAGCTCCCAAGTGCCTGGAACCAAATGCTGTTCAGAAAGTACTCATAGCATTGCTAATCAAGAAAGCATTTTTAAGTTCCACCAAATTTTTTCTCTTTTGTAATTGGATGCAGACCTGTCACTTACTTCATCTTCTGAAGTGTATAATTAAATTTAGTTGTTATTGTTTCGTTCTTGTATGAAACTATTGTGTTTTGCAACCCAGAGTTTTGTAATAGAATTTACGTGGAAGATCTGAAACAGAACTAAAGCAAATGCTCCTGAGAAACACAGAATGTGTCTTGAGGCTGTGCTTTGGTACCTGATGTTAGTGCAGAGGCCTTCACGGAGCTTTCTGGATAACGGGAGGCAGGGCTGCACTAAGCTGCAGCTTTAATTAGAAGGATGGCACAGTTCAGGTGTGGGGGTCGTGTCTTCATCAGAGTTTGAACAACAGAAATGTCTTTGCAGAGAGCCTGAATCAGAAGAGCAGGAGGGGAACTTCTGAATGCTTTGGGTGAATGTCAGCTCGGATGCCGCCAGTGACACTGGATGTGCAGATCATTGTGAGTTGCTGAGTTACTGTGGGGCAATGCCATAGAGAGAGCTGGGCTGAGGGTTTGTGAAAGCCAGAATTAGCACAAATACAGATGGACACTGGCTGGCAAATACTTGCACAGTTCATTGAAGATGGTTTCATTTCCTTTAAGGCGTCTGGGCTTCCAAAAGTTTGTGAAATGCTGACATGCACTAAGCCAGGTTTTGATTCAGTTACTGTAACTCTTGCAATCCCTTCCCTTCTAAAAGAGCTTAAACTGTAAAGAAGGGGAAAGATGGAAGTGCCTGCCTGTATTGTAGAGCCAATTACATGAAGTTAGCTATTACGTAAAGTTAGTTCTTTGGGGCAAAACAGGTTTGACAATTTGCAGGAACTATTTTCCCCCTCCTTCTTATGTTAAATCTCAGACAAATATTAATCATATGGATTTCCAGTATAAGCCAAATGTTTGAGTCATTGTGAATCCCAGTGTTTTGAAACATTAAAAGAGCTGAGTAATGTTAACATTGAAATTATTTTATAAGGTTTTAATTTTCAAATGGGGTGGGGAGGAGAACAAAATGAAATCATAAAATCAATCCCAGGATTAAATGTGCTTCTTAAATGAGATTGGTCTTGGAGCTGCTTTCAGTGACTGTCTTGGCAGCTTTACAAGAACAAATCACCTCCTTGCAATCAGCAGTGGGAACTCTTGGACCTGCCTGGTTTGTTTTCATTATGCAGGTATTAATTCAGGTGGTCAGCATCTGGTCTAGCACAGAGCATCCAAGCAGTTTCAGGATAATCTGATGATTTAATTCTTGTTGGATTATTTTTTGTATATGTTTTTCCTGAGATACATATATATGTATGTATATATGTGTGTAGTAGTTATATCTAACATGAGTTGCACTTGTGTAATTTTATATTTATATATTGAAATGCAATTCATGTGGTATTTGTGTGCATTTGAAGTCTTGCATTAAAATTAAAGATGCTCTTTTATGATATGTTGTTGAAACTTGATATTTAAAATTGGTCTGTTTAAAAGAAATATTTGATCTGAGTATTTTTCTGATGACCCTTTGTGTTGTAATTGGTTGCTTTAGGTGATTGTTCATATAAAGCAGTTTTATTCCTAGCTTGGAAAAGGAAGACATTTTTCTTCTTTCAGTTCTTGATTTAAGTTGACCTTAGTTGTTACTGGGCTGAAAAAAGTATTCAAATTCCATGTACAGACGTTGTGCTTGTCAAAATCTGATTTCACACACTAAATTTAGTGTGCACCTAGTGATTTTGATCAGTGTTGATGATTTGACTTAAAGATTTTGACAGTGCAGTGTAATGTCACAGTACTAAAAATTAGTAAATTGGAGTACACTAGGTGTTAGGTAGTTAAATTCTATAAAAGCTTTCTCCTCCCCAAAAATATGAATTAGGTTTAGGACCATGTATTTATCTTGTGTTGCTGTTGAGGAGGCAGACTGGAGCCCTTCCTTTTGCTTGTTAACGGTGCTGATGGGAAGATCAAGTTTTGTTGTAATCTCAACACTGGGCACAATAAAGCAGAGTTTAAAAAAAAACAGCACAGCAAAGTTTCCATGACAGCATTAAGTCCAGATGCCCTAGGATTTCAATAAATTAATCATGATGTTAGTATCATTTTCCTTCTGTTGAATGGTGGGAAGGACATAGCAGGGGGGGTTGGGTTCTCCTGACAGTCTCAGGGGGAAGGAGTAGTGGTCCACAGGGAAGTGTTACAGCTTTTTATAGGACAGTGAATGCCTGTTTTCAATCTCACTGACTGACGCTTGTCGGACAAGAAACTTTTTCATTGCTTTTTTCAAGTAGTTTTAATACAAGATGTCTAAATACAAAATTAATTGAAAGTTTGGAGGATGAGACGGCCCGGAAGTAAAACTGTGGCTTTGGTGCTACAAACACAACCTTAATTTCTAAGATATGCACCAGAAAAGGAGGAACTCTTCTTTTGTTTTGGAAGCATCCCAGAAGAGGGAGCTGTATTATTTTTTTATTTTTATACAGCAAAATAAAAACAAAATACTAGTCCAGAGTAAATGTCCTGTAAATGAGTATTTGATGATGTGAGCACCTCACTGCAGTTGCCCACACTTTAGGAAAAAGCAGCTAATTTGGAAGTTCAGGTAGCTGGGGATGGGAAGTCATTAAGGCATTTTTTTTCCTGCTTATCTGCAAGATGTTCTTACAAATACCGATAGATGGGCATCAAAAGCCAAACATGCACTTTGGAAAGGGATGGAGTGAAGAAAGTTGACTTTTCCTAGTGGTGCTGCTTCAGAAGCTCAAGGAATTCTTTGTTCTCAATCTCTACAGAAACCTCATGGCCCTGAATCTTAGAGCTTTGGTAACTGTGACAGGATGAGAGCTGAAAGGCCAATAACCTTAGCAAACAGTTGAATTGCTGCAGAGTTTCAGAGCTGTGGCTGTGTTTGTCTTTTCATTGAGTCAAGCATCTCTGTGCTTGGCATGTAGCTTCTGGAAGCAGGAGCTTAAGAATCTTTAGCCATTTTAACCAAGCCATCAGTCACCACTGCTAAGAGCAGGAGTGGTGGAATGCATATCTCAAACATCAAACCCAAAAGACTTCCAAGGGCAGTGTCTGCTCTGTGGTGGGGGCTAGAGCAGACAGGGATTGAGCTGAGCTCACCATGACTGACACATGTAGGGAGCATTTAGAGGAACAGAAGTTCCAGTGGATTGGAAAGACCCTTGAGCAGAGCAGGTTGTGGAGCCATGGGCTCTCTCCTGGCTGTGGTGCCTGACTGATTATTCCTGTCTATAACCTTAGGCTTTGTCTCCACAGGGGAATTCTGCTATTTTATGACCTAGTGAGCATCATGTGTTCATAAAAAAGTTTTTATATAAAAAATAAAAAAGTTATACTCTGTAGAAGACTACTACAGGTGGGAATCAATATTGTACATTTTTGCAGCAGCAGTTTGTTTCTCTTTTATCCTCTTCTGTTGGAAACTTCATCTAGGGCCATTTTCTTTCCAGGCAGATGGGTAATTTCTGACTTTGGACCAGTTCATGATTACTTCTATGAAGACAGCCTTTGTTTTGAGAACCCTGCAAGTGTGGAGATAGTTAGGAGCACAGTGCTACTGATTTCCTTAACATAACTTCTTTCTTCAATACTGGATGTTGTATTAAGCAACTGTTTGAAAACAAACATTACTGATTGAGAAACATCAAAAGCAATTCCAAGGAGTATAGATTAGATATATCAGTCTTATCACAAGTGGTACCAGAAGTAGCTACACAGCCCATGTGTTCTTAATCCCATATTTGCAGTAATAGGGGTGAAAAAGGGTTAAAAGTACATAGGGTTTTTACTTCTTAGCATTGGATTTCTGGTTATTCTGTAGTGTAAGGTTTCTGGTAGATTTTTTTAAAGTGTATGCATCTCATATAAATGTAAATCTAAAACAAAATTTTTTTTTTTTTAGAAAAGCCTACTAAGGTAGCCTGAACTCTAGTCTGGAAGAGAACTTAATTTTCATGGCTTCAAATCACAAGTAATTGACCAGGAATGCATTGTGAACCAAAAGCAAAATTAAAATTAGACCTGAGGGCAGGTAGTTTTTATCTGACCTTTGGATAATCGGTATGACAAAAAGCGCAAATGTTTATATTGCCTTGTTTTGCTGTGGAAGGGTGCAGCTGTAAGCTGTGTTCAGCTGCGTGGGGATGTGCAGCACATAATGCCCCGCTGTGACTGCGGTACCAAGGGAGTGCAGTGCGTGTGGTGCTGGATGGGGAGGAGGGAAGGGTGCTGGGGACCATGTATCCATCGAATGCACGGCTTCTCCCGGGCTGATGGTGCTTTTGAAAGGATGCTCTGTGTGTGTAACTAGTACTGCTGCGCTCTCTGCTCCTCAGGAGAGTGAGAATGCTCCACTTTCAAAAACTGTCAGCCAGAAATTATTGCAGGCGAGTGAACAGTCATCTGAGCTGAATGGAGGCGCTTTTCCTCTAGACACTGTAGTTTCTCTTAATGTGTATCTTCTCCACTGACTTTAAACCTAAAATTTTCTGTGCACTTGGTGCTTTCTGTGCACACTGTGCAGTCTGCTCGCTCTCAGATAACAGGAGGCTGCTTCAGTAATCTTTTGTGCCTGTAGGTGCCAGACCAGATTTTATATGCATAGCACTGCTTGGCCCTACATGATGCCACTTCAGTAAATACCAATGCATTAGCCCCTTAAAAAAATCCAAAGTCAAACTTGCTTAGAGGTGGATTTAAATGGAAATGAGGGTCTTTCAAAATGACTTTGAGTTGTCAGTCTGCAGTACGCTTTTCCTGCTAAAATGCCAAAATAGCTTCTGGGTATGGCTGGGTATTTGAAGAGACAAAGGCCTTTAGCTCAGTCCATATGTGTGTCCACCTGTCTGTCCCCAAGGAAGAAATTGGACTGGAACCATCTCCGTCTTCTTACTTAGGGTTATATCTTTCTGCTTCATTTAGATCTTTCTTGCCATTTCTTATATGTTTTGAATTGCAAAACCAATAATAATTTGTTCAGTGATGGAGTGTCCTGAGGTCAGTGAACCAAGTTTTTACCGGGAAATGGTTATTATAGTCACTAAAGACAAGATAATTTGAATTTCACATGAAGTTCTGTTTGCAGGGAGTGTGATAAAAATAAATCTGTGCTTATGTACCAAAACATTTTGACCTGGAAACGAACATAATGAATATAAGATGCAAGAATGTTAATTTTGGAAAAATCACTGTTGGACTGTGAAATACTCATGACTAAAAAATTCCTTCCTTCCTGTGCTTTTCTCAGCCTTATGCTTAACACTGAATTCCTTGAGGCTTTTTTTCTAGAATCTAGTGTGTGTGGGTTAAGAAGAGTAAGTCCTTTCTGTGTGTGTTTTATGAATGTACTTGGCTTAGACTTTAGCTGGGTCTTAGAATTAAACGCCCATATCTCTGAGCTTGACTCCAGTCTCATGAGCTGTTAGCCAGATGAAGGGCAACAGCCTCAAGTCAGCGATGTTTTTTTACTAGTAAACTTAAGAATCACTTCACTTTAATTTCTAAACTGATTTCCTTTGTCTGTTTTGTGACTGCTGTCAACAAGGTCAGTGTTTGTTGGTCTGTTTGTCCTCCATGGAAACCGTTATCGAACCCGTCACCAAACCCATCGTGGGCCGTGCCCTGGTGTGCTGGGACTGGTCCCTGTTGAACCACACAGTGGTTTGGGTTGGAAGGGGACCTTGAAATTGACCCAGTTCCAGCCCGGGCTGTGTGGGTTCGCTCCCTGTGAGCCAGGCGATGGCTTCGGGCCGCGGCAGCACCGCGGGGCGCGCTCAGCTGCTGCTTCCTCTGCTCCCCCCTGGCTGAAAAGCACTCAGGGGTGATGTTTACAGTGCTCAAGTCTGAAGGCGAGCACAGAGGTTTATATTCTGTTCGTTATTCCAAGTAGTTCTCGTGGTAAATAGAAGAGTTTTGATGTGGCATGCTTTGTTTCAAAGTCCTGTTAAAATCCCTGGCTGGGTGTGTACGTGTGTATAAAATGGCACTTATTTCTGCTCTTTATGATGAGTGGGTCCGAGGTGTTTTGGCGAAGGGAGGAGGGATCATCATTGCTGCCTTGAAACTGCTTGTGCCACCCTGTTGGTGGGTGGGGTTGTGTTCCTGATGTACCTGCTCAGGGCACGTGGGCACACCGAGAGGACAGACTTGAATCCCACTCATTTGCAGTTTGCTTGAGTCTCTCTTGTGGCCTCTCCATTCCAGCTGTCCACGCAGTTTTGAGCACATACATTGTCCCTTACAGGGACATTTAAGGGACATTTTGTTGGTCCCTTAAAATTGGGGATGGCATCTCTTAGAGGAATGGGTGTTTGAGTAAGTTCTGCTCATACCCTTCCTCTCGAGAGGCGTTGGTTGATTATTTCCTGTTTTTGTACCAAAGCCATAATGGAGACATATCACTTTAAAACACTTCCAAAATGTGCAGAAGTGCAACAATAGCACTGACCTCAGTGAGCAAGGTCACACCCAGGCTGCTTCCTGTTTTCTTCTTGGGGAGACCAGAGGCTCTGAGCATGGGCGATCACTCCTTTGCGTCTGCCTGGGGATGGGAAATCAGAGTGGCAGTTAATTCTTTCTGACAAAATGAACATGTAAAAATCTTAAGGAAAAGATTCAGTTAGGATTTTGAGGCTTATTTTCTAAATGGTAACCATTTTTTGAGGGAATAGCCATGATTTTCTTACTTAACTGATGTGTGTAAGATGTTGTGCAGTCAGTACACAAAACATACATTAAAGATAAAGAAAGAAAGGAGATGCACTGAAGAGGTTTGAGAGGAGAGATAAAGACCAAGGTACACAATGGGGCAATTAGAACCTTTATATAGTGTTATTTCGACTTATCACAGCATTATTCTCCTGGAATTCAAGTATAAGTTGATCAATATAAAAACTCCTTGCTTTGTTGTCTTTGTTTATTGATGCAGTACTCCTACAAGTCAGAACAAAGAAGGCTTGGGAGAATGGATAGCTGGAAGGGTCTCTGAGAAACAAAGGAGAGGCGAGCATAGGGCCAAGGTATAGTAAAAAAAGCCATTAAATGTTTCATTTTCCTCAGTGGAGAGCTTGAGTGTATGTGTAGTTCTCAAACAGCTCTACCACAGAAAATACATTATGTAAAATTCCACCTGAAATAGCTGCTACGTATGAAGGTATGTAACTGCAGCACAGCATTAATGCATTTACTTTAAATGACTGTTGTGCAGGCATAGATTTTGCTTGATATAAGGCTTTGTCCACTGTGTCCAAGTTTGTAGGTTTTGAATATGTCAAATCCATTCTCTTCAGGCTGTAAGAGATAAAACCTCTTTTTGTTCTTCTCTATTTGTGGCTTTGGAGAGACATAAATGACTGGGCAAAGCTGACAAAGTCTTGTTTAGTGTCACTAAATGAAGAAAAGTTTTATCAGAATCTTCTCTGGCTCATACTGAATGTATGAAGTGTTGGTCTGTGTGTGCTGGCAGGGCTCAGCTTCAGAGCTAGAACCCATTGTCTACAGCCTGGATGTCTGTGAGTTACCAGTGTATCTATCTCCCTTGAGAGAGCTGGAGTATTTCTTGGTGTCTTTCCCCTGTATTTAGTAAAGGGCTATAGTTAGCATTCCTTAAGTTTAGCCACCTGTGTGATCACTAGTAGGGATGATCACATGAAAGCCATGTGGAACCTTCTTTCTCCTCCTGTCTGTTGATCACTCTGAGATCTTGCTGCATAGGGGTTGAAAACCTGTAGGTAAGCACTTATTTCAGTTGTAAAGGACTGTTTTTTTGATACAAAATTAAATTCTTACTTAAATAACTGTCTGATAGCTCTTAAAATCCAGTCAGACTGTTCTTTCTGCAGTCCCTTCAATCTCTATGTATCTGGCACGAAAATAGCAAACCTTTGTTGTGGGGAGGGGCATATTTATGCCTCTCTAGTAACTCTTGCAGAGAAAATTGTGTTTTTCCAGCCACAAAGTTTTGGGTCCACAGATTGCAGAGAGAGTACTTTGGAGACAAGACCCTGGGGTAATTTGTCACTGCCTGCCTGTATAATGAAGAATGAAACTCTTAGCAAATGATGCTGCTACTGAATCAGGAATAGTGTAAGGAGTAATTTATCTGTAGAGCACTCAAGCCTGGCAGTGGCTTTCTTGGCACTAGATATACTGTGGAATCTGACTTAATTAATTATTTTGCCTTGGGAAGCACTTTATTTTGGTGTCAGTAAATTCACTTGTACAAGTGCACTGGGGAGAATTTGCACTGAGGTGCAGTTCAACCTACAAATGACTGAGGGCAAGGATGTGCCTCCCTGCTACACGAAGTCAAGGCTCACAAGGAGCTCCCTGAGCTGTTGCTTCTGATGGAATCATCTCATGTCCTTGACTCCATTTCCTACTGGTTTGGGTGTCCTGCAGTGGCACACCCTCGGCTGCCAAAGGTGCTAAAAGGCTCTTTCCTGTCCTGTTGCTCATCCCCTCAAGGCTTCAGCAGGTGGAACTGTTCATAGTACATCATGCACATGATTGAGTTGTATTTGGAGAAGCATCTGACCTCTTTCATCAGAGGTGCTACCTCTGAATGCAGAAAAGCAGATACCACAAGTATTCTGCATCTGAGCAAACTCAGAATATTTTCTTCTCTGATTCAACATTTATTAAAACTATGAATGTCTGGGAAGTAGACATCATGTTACCCCCAGTCTCCTGGGATGGCAGGAGGAATCCTCATTCATTCTTTCTGCCCATACAGATGTAAGAGCTGATGGCTTTGCTGTGCATTATGACTGAGCGAGCGCGGTACAGCTGGGCTCCTGGGGAAATTCATCTTTGGAATAAAGATTTTTCCAGGCTGTGAAGCTGTGCTCCATCCAGGCTGTAGTATTTTGATCTTGGAGGGAAGAGTGAACAGGCATCGTGTCCTTTGTAACCTAGTAGGGGTTGGTGATGAATCCTCTGAGGTTTTCAGTAATTTGTGTGAGGAAGAATCTGCAACACAGAGATCACCTCTGTTCTTGGCAATCCTTGTAAGCCCCTGCCAGAGCAGTCCCAGCATTTAATCTGATAAAACCCAAGTTGTTTACTTGATGCCTGGTAGCACACTTGAAGGTTGTGGTGGTATCTTGCTTCTCTGCAGGGAGGACAGGTTTGCAGGATGTAGCCTCTGCTTTGCCAGTGCTGCCAGGCATCTCAGTTCTGTGCTCTTCTGTGCTTCACTGGCTGCCTCACTGGTAGGCTTAGAAACAATTTTATAGCAAGTAAATTAGTCTTAATAATGGTCTTTGCACATAACTGCCTCTCTTTAACCATACTGCTGGAGCATCAGAAGTAGTAAAACAGACACAGATGCATCCACGAGTTCCAAGCTTCCCAGCATGTGCTTATCTTCCTGTGTTGCTGTTGTGAATCTGGTGACATCGGTAAGATGTTCCCACAGGAGTTCAGAGATGCTGCTTGCAGAGTTAGTGTGAATCTGGAAACGCATCCGTGAGAGCTTCCTCCCTACCCACTCAATTTCTGTAACTGCCTGTGGGCACATGAAAATAGTGCTTGAAAAAAGTAAAAATCCCAAATGGAAGCATCTTTCTCCCAGTTCTGCTAAATACTTAATGGTGGGTGATGAGCTAAATACACAGGCCTTTTCATTGGGAGCTGCTGCCAGGCAGTGCAACAATGTTGGATACTCTTCAATTTAATTGTTGAACTGCACTTAGTTTGTTTACTGTAGTATCTTGGTGTTTATACATAGCTTAATATCTCAGAGTTAGTTGTTCAAATGCTGTGTACTGGAAAGGAACTTTAATGCTTAAAGCTAGAGTGAACCAGTTCTAAAGTGAGCCTGGGTTTTGTGGCGGTGTGTGCTGGCTTGAAGGCAGCTCTGCTTGTTGAGGTGTAGCTTGACCCTGAACCACTGACACATTTCTGCTGAGCAGTAATGCTTAAGGCTTTGCAGATTTAGAACATGCTGGTGCTGCTAGGGCTTTCCCACTACTACAAAAGTTTCTTTCAAAAATGTGAAGGCTCATTATCCTTTTATTTGCTTCAGAATTATTTTTAAACTAAAGACCTGTGGGTGAGTGAGAAGGCTTCTGGAGTTTGTCCATGTAGGAACTTGGAGAAGTGCAACACGATCTGAAGCTGTGAAGTTTAACAGCTGTGCAGCTGCTGGCGCAGCTTGGTGTGGAAGTGGCATTGGTGGTGAACAGTGCTGATATGAGTGACAGTAATTAACATTACGTGCAGAATTGTCACTGGTGGCCTTTGAATGCCAGTGCAGTGCTACGACTCATTCTCGAATCTGCTCACAGCTTTACGTATGAATAGAAAAATGTCCTGACTTTGGGTGCTTGTGACTGGCCACGCGTGCTTCCAGTTGTGAATAATGTCACTTTCTTTATGATCAGTAATTGTGAGAATCTGAAGTTGCTGTCTACAGAGCACTGAAATGTGGGGCACATCACAGGGCAGAAGCTGACTTCTCTTTTCAGAAAATTAGAGATACATCAACTTCCCTGCTAGGAATCTTTATCTCCTGTTAAAAATAGCACACTAGGCTACTAAGCATTGACAGGCAGCATGGCTGGTAGGCTTTAGACCTTTGAGACCACTGTGTTGTCTGTGTTACCTTTGAGTAGGTTCTGGAATAAAAAGGGAAAATCATACTGAAAAGGTTAATTTGACACTGTCAGAACTGAAAGTGGGGCTATATTTCATAGAGATATCCCCATTAAAGGCATTAAGGTTGTCATTTAACTCGATAGCCTATAAAGGTATGTGATTAATGCGTGTGCTAAAGTCATGTTTTTAATGCTTAATCTTTAAAATTGGACATGAGTGTTGATGGCTTGTATGTTATGCCTGCTGTGCATTCAGCAGTGTTACGTAGTCTGTGCTTCTGAAAAAGGAACACAGTAGGAAATAGAGAGGTCTCTTGAGAATTCCCATGCGAATTATAACATCTTTGTAGTTGCACAGAGCACAGGTTTACGGACAGGAAATGTGTGAACCTCACAGTTTGCTTACATGTAGCTGGAAATACTGGTTAGAGCTCAGTCACCGTCCCTCTTACTGATGAGGATGTATTCAGATTTGGAGATGATCCAACTTAATGTATGTTTGTGAGTTGGTTCTGAAATGGACTTGAAGTGATACCTGTGGGAAGCACAGAGATGGAAAGGATGTAGATGGATAATTAGTGAAGATACTTTTCTTCTTGGGCAGCAGTAAACTTTGTAGCTCTCAAACACTTGTATAAGCTGTTAGTCCAAGGATGATTATTGTATTACAAACTGCTTTGAACCAAAACTTCTCACTCTTTTCAATCTATAAGTGTGGTGTTTTATGGATGGAAAAAACCTTTCCAGAGTCAGTCTTTTAGAGCACATCACTGCTGAACTGCAGAGAGCTGGTAGCCAGACCAAATAAAGGGCTTTCCCCAGAGGTCTACAACTTACCAGACACACTGTGACCTTTTATCCTCTGTTTTTTGGCCATTTTTCAGTGGACTAAATAGGAAGCATGGACTTAGGTTTTGAATAGGTTCTTCTTCCTGCTTCTTTCCCTTCCTTCCTCAATTTTCATTTTGTGAGTAGTAGTCTGACTTGTCTATCTTCTTCTACACACTAGAAGTGTTTTGGCTTTTTACATAATGTCATGGGACCACCATCATTACCTTTCTGGTGTGCTTTTTCTGTCATAAAAAAATTACAAATAAGTGCCTGGCTTGTCTGTGAGCAATTTACTTGCTGATGTTGCTTTCACTGCAAGGGTTTTGAAGTCTCCATGTGTGGGAATAGACTTAAGAGGTCTCTAGTGGTGTTTGCCTGCACTGCTGTGCTGGGGATAAGTAAAAAAACTGAAAATTGATCTGAGGAAACTTCATTCAACACACTGACAAAAAATCGAATGCAAAAATCTGATTTGAGAAAAAGAATTGCTAACCTGAAAATGTGCCTGCATGTGGTCTTACTGCTAGTTGATCTTTTTATTAAGTTTGCTTTGAGTCCTTTTTCAGATGGCAACTGCTTTAGGGAGCCGAGGGCTGTATCAGCACAAGGATGCTTTTAGGGAGGGTTTGGTCTTTGCTATCCCTTCTCACTCTGTGGGTGCTTTTGAAATGAAAAGATCTTTGTGCCTTGCCTGAAAAAAAAACCCACGAGAAAAAAGAGGAGATAATCTGCTATTTCAGCTGTAGTCTAGGACTCAAAAATTTCATCTTTAATTAAAACCGAGTCTGCCCTGGGTGTGCTGTGCAAGGTGCCTGTATCACAGCCCTGTTGAGCCCAGGGGTAAATACTGGGGGCACCTGCAGCCTCTGCTCTGGGTTGCCATCCCAGGACACAGACTGGCAGAGATTTCTGGGCGGGGAGCAGGGAGCTGCTACAAAACAGGTTTATAAAGTACAGTGGGTCGTTCTGTTGACAGTTGCTTTTATATTTAAAATAGACTTCACTTAATTCTGCTTTTCATGGTAATTCAGGAATTGAAATCACTTAGGTCTTGCCAAATTCATTAACACGGTGTACTAAAGGGAATGTCTATGTAGAAGCCTTTCTAAAAGCAGAAAAAATATATATATGCAGATTCTTAAGTTTTTTGTTACATTTTTTTAAAGAGCAGAAAAATAACTTTCAGTATCTTTTTTTCCCCTCTTCTTAGCAGGTTTTCTTCACCAGGGGAGTGTGAGAATTAGAGGCTGAAGATGAGTGAGCTGGAGCAGTTACGGCAGGAGGCAGAGCAGCTGCGAAACCAAATCAGAGTAAGAATTGTGAATTGCTTATTTTCCATGATAAAGTTCCTCCTTTAAGGGAATAAACTGTAAAGATCTGTCAGTTGTTCCTGTTTAACTTGTGCAGAACTTAAAACATTTTCAGAATATTTGAGTAAAACTCAGAAAAGCCATTGGTATAATGAAGTAAATTCGTAATATTTCTTGAACAAAATGCTTTATTTCCTGTTGAAGTTTGCTGAATTTTGGTGCTAGGAGTGTTTCTGCAAATTTTATGTTCTGTCTTTTTAAAAACAGAAGGGAGCAGCAAACTTGTAGAACCTAGGCATGACAAGTTTGGCTTAAGGGTCTTAGAAAAGCTTGGTGCTGGGCAGAAAGTGACCCCTGAGAAGCCTGAGGTTAAAGCAGGGAGTGTGAGAGAGCCTTCCAGGGTGGGTGTCATTTCAACAAACACTGTTTCTTGGCTTCCCATTGAGTTTATTTTAATTAAACATCGATGCCCCCATACAGGCTATTTTTTTGTTGTATTTACTCAGTGAAGATAAACCAAGTATGAGCTGTCATTCCCAAAGTCAGTTTTCTGGCAATCTTTTGCAACATGCATTTGTATGTCAGTGATGCAGTTTTCAGTAAATTATAATAAGGATCTTCAAAGTCTGTTTATTTTTCATCAGAATTTTCAAGGCACGAAGTATTCATAAATCTGATTTATATGGGAATGGCTTATTTGCAAACATTCCTATCAGTGAAGAGTGCAGGTTTCCTGGAATATGTTGCATGCACATGAGGCTTTTTTTAGCATGGCATCTACTGGCAGCAGTTGTTCTGTGGTGTCTCCTGCGAGGTGTGAGGCTGCTGGATGGTGTCAGCCATGTGCTGAGCACATTTTATGTGTCAGGACTGTGCTGGGGGCAAATGCTGCTCATTCAGTGCCATCCAAGGAGAGCTCTGGGTCCTGTTCTCACTTCACGCACTGTGGAAAGACAGCGTGGGGACCAGTCAGTGCTGTGGCACTGGGTGCCCCTTCCACCAGCTCTGTAGAGGATACAAATCACTTTTAGCTTAAAATACTAATTATTTTTGTTCCAAGTTAAGCTTTATTACAGAATTATACTGCTGAGAGGGGTACATAATTTTTCAGTTCTTCCTCTGCATGCTGTGTAAAGACTTTATCATTATGTTATGTTGAGGGGAGCCAGTGAAGTCTTTGTTCAGTCTTGGTAATCAGTGAGTCTGGTTTCATGAAAAATTGTGGGAAGAAAGAGCTGCCAGGCAAGTTAGAGGCCTTAGACTGTGCTGCAGGAATGTTTGATTATTTTTTAAGTTTTGGAGCATAAAAATCTGATTGGCTCTTGGGTAATGACTCCATTTTGTGGCTTTAGGTCAATTTAACATTTCTTTTGTAACTCTACCATCCAAACTTGTAACTGGATCCATCAGATGTAGCTGAGTAACCATGGTTATATTGCCTTTGGAGTCCCTTGGCTCTGCAGTGGCAATTGCTGATTGCCTCTTGGCATCTGAGTGCAGGCTTGGATACCTTGTGCTTAATTCTAACTTCAGATTAATAGGCAATTAAAAATGGTCCTGATGACTTAATGTCTGTGGAACTTTCTGACCAAATAATTCAGTTTCATATTTGTAGAGATGACTACTTACCTTGCTTATTAAATCATTGCACAGTTTTTGTTTGGGATGGGTAAGAGGATAGATACAGGACCTGAAAACCAGGGGGTTGTAAGTGTCAAGAATATCTACCGGGCTGGTTATTTTCAGGAATTATTTTTGATGCACTCCTAAAAAGAGATGAGGGCACTAACTAACAGCATTTGATGTTTTATGCATAGCTAGCATTTTGCTGTCTTAGTTGATGACAACTCTTGGATTTTGGCTGGTATTTCCTCTAACAATATAATCACAGAAAATCAGCTTTGTGCCTAGAAGTGAGGTCCAGATAAGATTGTACCTAACAGCGTCCTAAGGTGTAGAAACTGCAGTGCAGAGCTGCTGATCATTGATGGACTTCAGTCTGCAGTATCTTAGAAATGTTTCATGACTTTTAATTTTATTTTTGCAGTATCTAGGTGATGTGGGTGCCTGGGTCTCCCCATGCAGCTGAAGCTTTGGTCTGTGCACAACGTACAACCTGAGACTGCAGGAATGTTTAGCGCAGGAAGTTGGAACACTGAACAATGAATTGTCAGATATCTGTCAGATGACTTGATGGTTAAAATTAATTCCTAGTTCTGTCTGTAATGAAGTTCCCATGTCATACGTGTGTCCTCACTGTGAGAACTGAAATTGAGGATAATGATCTTTAGAAGCGTTGCTTACTTGGCACAGTGTCATTCGAACCAGACATTTTGGAGTAATAACACAGTATATTTACAAAAATACATGTAGTTTGGGGAAAAAACTGCAATCTGAAGTGTGTGCTAGGAAAGTCTGGGGGCTGCACACTGATCAAGCAGTTAGGTTTTTCTCACAAATTTTGCATTGTCTACCACATGAACTGAGAAAAATCTGCAATTACATGGAGGAACTTTTTTTTGTTTGACACTAACGATTCTGTTATGATGATGCATACGTAGAAATACAGTTTCAGGGTAAGAATTAAAATAGCCTGTTGAAACTCTCCTTTTCCTGCAATTTTGCCAGTTGTATGGCAAGTATTAGACAGCCTCAAATATAGGAGTTGCTAATAGCTGGCTCTTAAAGAGAAGAAATGTTTTGTTTCATTCAGACTGCATGCAGAAATCATTTTATGTAGAACATTTGCAGCTATTTCAGGACAATCAAACAAGTAGTTGTTTAAAATCCAGTGTGTTTCTTCCTGTGGATGAAATAAGTCCTGAGTGCTAAGGGATTTGCTGCTCTGGTATTTTAAGCCCCTCCTGATTCCAGACGTCAACATTTTGTAAATATTTCTACAGTTCAGACATTGTAAAAATAAGTTGAGATGACTTAATCCACTCTCAGGCTTGCTTTTTGGGAGGAGAGCTATAAAGGGTGGTCAAAATAAACATGCACTTAAGAAATGTTAAAGTTGTAATGTCAAGTAACTCTCAAGCGAGAGCTTGAAAAAAATTGAAGATCTTAGCCTGAACATGTTGAGGCAGTTCCAAATGTGCAAGCAAATGTTTCTGTTCCTGCTGTCAAAGGGGACGCTGCCATTCCTGCACAGACTGAACTTTGGAGAGACACACGAAGTGCTGGTGAAGAGGCCCCATCGTTTTTGGGTGGCTGCTTCAGTGGTTGCACAAGTTGGAGAAATTGCCAGGAGTTGAGATGGTTCTGTGGCTGCTCCTTCAGTATGGCTGTTGATGGCTTTAACTTCACCTTGTGCTGCACAGTTCCTGTCTAATTTTAAGGCAGTTTAAGCCATTTTCTCAGAAGGAGGTGCTGGCCATGTGCCTGTTCCTGTGTTCCTGAGCTGCAGGAGAGCAGTGCAGTCACAGCTGTGACTAAAACCAGGTCTTGCACGATCGCTGTTGCAGGTGAGGCTCAGTGGAGCTCACCTGTGTCAGAGGTTCAGTCTGGGACACTGAATTACACAAATGAAGTCAAGTCTGTTTTCTAGGTCAGGCTGAATCATGTGCAGGAAACAAGTCCTGTATCCTTAGAGTCTGAGATAAGGAAAAAACCACGGAGTGTCTGTGTGGAGATCTGAGCACCACCTATTCCATGAAATGGGTGAGGGTGTTACTGGGCCATTTGTTCCCCTTCAATTTGTGTCAAGTACATCATCACTGAGCTTTGGTAATCGTGCCGTCTGTCCTGCTCCCCAGATCCTGCCTGATGATTTTCACCCTGCCTCTCCCAACCAGCAGGAGGGTTAATTTGTGGAGCCTAGTGTGGCACAGAGATTGCTAATCCTGTGTAATATGTGGTTGCTTTTCCAGGTGGATCAGTTCTTTCCTTGTGCTCAGCACACCCTGAGCAAGCACATCCACCCCAGGGAAGGAATACAGGGAAAAGGGTAGGCACTGGGACTTCAGGATGGCTCCAAATGCCTTTGAATCCCATAGTCTGTAGAAAGGGAGATTCAAAGGCTGCTGGGGCATGGCCTTTCTTAAGTCCCTCTTCCTCCACTACCCCTTATTTTGTGCCATTACTTTTTAGATTCCTTGCACAATAAAACAGATTAGGGTGACAGAAGGAATATTGGCATGTCAGTTGGTGGTGGTGTGTGGCTTTGAGTGTGTTGAAATTTAGCTCAAGAGTTACTTTTCCTTTAGACCCTCTTATTGATGCTCAGTGTTGCCTTTCCAATTCAACTTTTTCCGTTTTTTTTTTCAGGATGCCAGGAAAGCCTGTAGTGACACAACTCTTGCTCAGGTATGTTCCTGTTCTTTGTGTAGGCTGTTACTGGAGAGATAAAAAAATTAAAATATCAGTCTGTGACTCTAGCATGTTCTGTTCCATAACTGAAAGAATAAAGTGAGAGAAACCTTTGGAAATGTACAGTGTGTTTATGCAGTTATTTAAAACTAAACAAAGCCCCACCAAAAAATCCCTAATAAACAAAACAGCAAAAAAACTGACCAGGCAAACCCCTCCCCACCATCTTAATGGATCCTGCTTCCAGTTTACCTTTTAAGTAGAGTATGTTTATTGTGTTAAATATATTTAGAAAGACTTAAATAAACAGCTCATAGCAGTTTTTTGGAAACAGAATTATTTTGCATTTAAAGATCTACCATGCTTTAAAAAGTAACAGTGCAGTAAATACTGGAGCATTTTCTTTCATTGGCTTGAATTGAAAACTTTGAGATTTAATAATCTGAAATAGTATAACGTAGAAGCATTTTAAAAGAGCTCCCTGAAGTTTCATTGTAGCCACTGTGACGTGTGTTATGTCTGTCTTCTGTAAAATCTGTTTGTGTTGGTGTTGCTGGGTGTACACCAGTATCCTATTTTTTAATGGTTTTTGTTGTGTGCCAAGATAGATAATATTCTATCAAAGTTCAAATGTATTTTTGTTATCTTGTGCATTAAAAATAGTTCCCAGTAT
Source organism: Tichodroma muraria (assembly GCA_013390105.1). Taxonomy (NCBI): domain Eukaryota; kingdom Metazoa; phylum Chordata; class Aves; order Passeriformes; family Sittidae; genus Tichodroma; species Tichodroma muraria. Next base: position 24,503 of record WAAG01063304.1, on the reverse strand, counting down.
CTCAGGGGTTTGTTTTGTTTATTTTTAGATCACAACAAGTCTGGACTCCGTGGGCCGAATCCAGATGCGAACCCGGCGCACGCTCAGAGGTCACTTAGCCAAAATCTACGCCATGCACTGGGGATCCGACTCCAGGTTTGTACAGGGAGCCCGAGGCCTGCCCGTGAGGGGCTGGGGATCTCACTGGCACCTGCAGTTCAGTGTCTGGGAACCGATGGAGTGGTGGTGGTGCCCTGGCAGGGAATCACAGGCCACCGCTGGGGGGGTTCAGAGAAGACGTTCTTTGCCTGTTCTTGTCATAGATATTTTGCCTTCTTTCAGTTTTTAAGTTTTTGAGTCTGTTTAAGCAAGAGAGAGCATGTGATGAGGCGTATTTTTTGGGATGTTGGATATTGTACTTTCCAAGATGTTGAATAATTATGTAACTTCTGTGGTAGGGATGTAAAAACTTTACTGACAAATTTTTATTTCATTGAAAAAAGAGATCCTTTTTTACATAGTGGGAAAAGTAACTTAAGAGTTTTGTCTTGCCACCTTTAGAGCAGCTGATGGTGAGGTGTAAGCACTGCCTCCTGGTCTGCTCTGCATCATGTCCTCCAGAGAGGAATTCATCTAGAATCTGTTCCCGAGATTTATTTTTGCCTAAATCCCTTATTTGCTTTTGTGTAACTGTGTAGTTATATGAATAACGAAGGCAATTGTGGAGAGAGTTCATAAAACGTGTTTTCAGCAAGTTGTTCGCTTGTGTTCGTTTTTAATCATGAGTCCCCATGGGATTCCTCAGTCAGGTGATATGGAGATCTAGATCTTTGCAGACTTCTACCAACAAATGCACCTCTCCAATAAAAACGAAAAGGCAGAGGGTAATAAGGAAATTATGAAACTTCTGAATCACTTGATAATCATGCGTGATATATGTCTATTTTCAGATTTTTTTGTTTGTTTTATATTAACGTATTTTATTTTGTGTTCATATTTAGGCTACTAGTCAGTGCTTCTCAAGATGGAAAATTAATTATTTGGGATAGTTATACAACAAATAAGGTAGTTATTTATAATCCTTATTGATAATTCATGTATAAATTGTGTGTTTGAACGGGCTTGTGTCTGTTTTTTACCATAGCTGCAAGTAAAAAACCAAAAGTAGTCTTTCTCATTCGATCTCTTTTTGTTCCTTTCATGGCTAGGTGAGCACTAGTGGTGTGTTGTAGGTTGTGTCTCTGAAGCAATAGGTAATTACATAGTAATGTGTAACATTTTCATTCTTACTTTGCTAGCGCAGTAGCTGTAGCTCTCTGTGTCGTGTTGCTTCTAAAACTAACTTGGTTTTGAATTATAGGAATACACAACCTCAGAATTTACAAGAGTGCTTTGGGTTTGAGGGCAGGGGAAGGAAAAGGAAGAAAAATAGCAGGGAAAAGCTTAGATAGAGTGGAGTGGAGCTGTGCTTCTGTAAACTGTGCAGTCACCATGGGGACAACCATCCTTACAACCTGTAGTTTAAAGGTGTGAGAAAGTCGGACAGAGAAATCTTAACTAGAACAAACAAACATTGTAAATGTTTAGGTTTGCGATAGCTTGGCTGTGAAATAGCGTACTGGAGCTGTGTGGGTCTGCCCTGCAGATCCTGCTGCTATCTGCCCCCCCAGGAGGTGTGGGTGTGGGAAATGGAGTGAGCTGGATGTGCCGTGTTGTAATTGGCCCTGGGGTGCCCCGTGCCCCGGTGTTGCTGTGCTCTGACCCAGGAGCTGTGTCTCTGCAGATGCACGCCATCCCCCTGAGGTCCTCCTGGGTGATGACCTGTGCCTACGCTCCCTCCGGCAACTACGTGGCCTGCGGAGGCTTGGACAACATCTGCTCCATCTACAACCTGAAAACCAGGGAGGGCAACGTCCGAGTGAGCCGGGAGCTGCCGGGGCACACAGGTCAGCCGTGCTCCCGCTTCACCTGCTGCCCCTGCACCCAGGGGAGCAGCCCTGCTTTGGGCTGGGCAATGCTTGAGCTGGTTATGGACTGGCTGTGCGAGAACTTGGGTGCTGTTCTTGCATTTTAACCTCCAGTCATTACTCCTGGGTCAAAAGCTTACACAACTGTTTTGTTTTTAGGATACTTGTCCTGTTGTCGCTTCCTAGATGACAACCAAATTGTCACTAGCTCAGGAGACACCACTTGGTGAGTTTCTGAGCTCTGTTGGACTTCCCCCACCCCCTCTTTCTTCCTTTTTTTTTTTCCTCTCCAGTGCCTGAATTTGTATTTAAAACTTGAACTCTGAAATAACGGCAGCCGTTGTGTTACCTTCATCTGCAGTGCTTTGTGGGATATAGAAACTGGCCAGCAGACCACCACATTCACTGGGCACACTGGAGATGTGATGAGCCTCTCTCTGAGTCCAGACATGAGGACTTTTGTCTCGGGCGCCTGCGATGCCTCCTCGAAGCTCTGGGATATCCGCGATGGAATGTGCAGGCAGTCCTTCACAGGGCACGTGTCAGACATCAATGCGGTTTGTGTAAGTGATCCTCCCGTTTCCACGTGGGAAGAAAGGGGGAGGATAAAGGCTACATTTGCATGAATTCAGCTTGGAGTCTACTGAACTACCTTGATTTAAAATCAATTAGTTAGGGTAGAGAATGTTAAATTGTATGTAATGGAGAAGGTTGGGTAATAGCTTACAATCTACTTTGTAACTGAATTATTATTGCCATTATATGTGATGCACTGCGCTGTTCCTGGAATAGTTTCACCTGTGTTTTTATTCAGTAACTGAGACATCACTTTTTTTAAGAAGTAAAGAATGGACTAAGGAAACTTTCTGAAGCATGGCGATGTGTTAAAACCTGAAAATTGTAGATAAATGCAGTATACTGAGAGGGTGCAACACAGCCAAGCATCCTCATCCTAGAGGTTTTTTTTGTTGAACAAAAAGAGCTTTCAGTGAAATATTCTGGAAGGCAATTAAAATCAGTATTGATGTTGAATATTCCCTGGAATAATTTGGTAGTATTTAGAAACTGGATTATATTTCCCCTCTGTCATAGTAACACTATGTTCTGATCTGCAAGATCCAGGCTCTGGTAAATAGCGAAAGAAATCTAAGTCGAAGCTGCATCTGTTTTTGATAAACATGAAAAATTGTTAAGGCTGAGAAAATACCAAACACATGACCAGTACAAAAATGCAGTTCCTATACTTAGACCTGAACCCTGAGATGTGCTGGGCTCTCTCCATTCCCATTTCAATCAATATCGCTGTTGAGAGAATAACTCGGATTTGGAGTAGATGTTTTAGGAAATTGAGTTGCTTGTTTGCAGTCTTCTGTCTCGGCTGAGCCAGCCTGGCTGACCAGCTCAGGATGGAACACTGTGTTCCACTTCAGCCAGGATGTGCAGAGCTGGGCTTTACTTCATTTTGTAGGAGTCAGTGGCATCCCCTGTGACTTCTGTTACAGCACACACAGGAACTGCCTGGCCACAGTTCCAGTCATCAGGTGTCCCCGGTACCGTTCCAGAGGTGTTCCCTTGCGTAGTCTAACGCAATTTTTCAGCGTGCAGATATTTCTTTAAAACCAACCGCTCTGCCTTTGTCTGGTAGAATAATGCTGTGACGTTGTTCAGCTGACGCGTGAGCGGTGTGTTTTTGCGGTGTCAAACTCCGGTGTCTCGCTGGAACCTTGCAGTTCTTCCCCAACGGCCACGCGTTCGCCACGGGCTCCGACGACGCCACGTGCCGGCTGTTCGACCTGCGCGCGGACCAGGAGCTGATGATGTATTCCCACGACAACATCATCTGCGGCATCACCTCCGTGGCCTTCTCCAAGAGCGGGCGCCTCCTGCTCGCCGGTTACGACGACTTCAACTGCAACGTGTGGGACACCCTCAAAGGGGAGCGGGCAGGTGAGGACACAGGACGCGACTGCTGGCAGCTGTTCCGGGCCTCGGCGGCGCTGCCGGTGCTGGTGCTGATGGCGTGGAATCCGCTTGATTCCTTTCAACGCTGTTTTCTCTTGGAATGGAATCCTTTTATTGCGTTTGGTTGTGTCTTCTGAAGTCGCGCTGCGTTTCAGTTCCATCTCCGTGGCGTGAGCAGTAAATGTGTCGGGAGAACGGGTCGGTTCCTGAGCTTTACAGATCTGTGGGCTGGGAGATCCCAGCTCTTGAGGCTGAGGAATGCCCTCCAAAAGTGCATCTACAGAAAATGTATTTCACTGAAGTGTATGGAATGAAGTGGTGCAAAATTACACGTTTGCATTGACTTTTGCACCCATGAGTGGCAGTGATTCAGATGTAGCTACAGGACTCTTTTTGCTTTGCATTCCCTGCTGTTGTGAGAGAGGGAAAGTGGAAACTTCTGGTCCTTGAATCAGTCACTTTTGTCAGGACACAGCATGTTTATAGCACAGCTGTTTCTTTCTCACTTCTTACAGTAACTTAAATGCTTTTTTCAGTTCTGAACATAATTTCTGCTGTTCAGACTGAAAATAGATCCTTTTCCTTAGTTCTACTAGACCTGGATGAGGAACCTTAGGAGAGCAAACAAGGGCAAGAAGAGGTAGAAAGAAAACAGAAGCAAAGCAGGAAAGAGGAAGGCTAGTGCTGCTCTTCCATTTGTCACAATACATGGGGGATTTGTATACCCTAGGGTTTGCAAAACTTGGGAAACTCAAGTTAGTTAATGCATCCAGGGCTTTGTCAGGAGACATCACATTGGATTTTGGAAGTGCTTGATGGCTGAAATTGTGGGCAGCAGTGTAGAAAACAGGGGAAAACCAGTAGAGAGCCTAATTAGGGAGGAGGACATCTATGGGACAGGAATGGGGAGTCATAAGAGCAGAGAGAAAAATGGAGGCAACATTGTGTGTAGATATTTTTACATAGCTTATTGTTGGGGTTTTTGATAAGGCTGTTGTGATCTGTGTGGTTCCTCAGAGTAAAGACAAAAAGGAGAATTAAGATTTTTTTATTGCATCTTTTTTAGTACAGTTAAATCTTAACCTGGGAGAGCAGAGTCCTTGACATCCGGGACTCCTTGACATCCAAGAACCGAAGTCCTTGACATCCTAAATTGACTAAATTCCCATTGCTTCTTCTTTTTCCTTGACTAAATTCCCATTGCTTCTTCTTTTCCAGGTGTCCTGGCTGGCCATGACAACCGTGTCAGCTGTTTAGGTGTTACTGATGACGGCATGGCTGTAGCTACAGGGTCTTGGGACAGTTTTCTCAGAATCTGGAATTAACTGGGAGCCAAACGTACATTCTCCATTTGAGATCTGGAGAGATCAATGCTGCAGCCTATAGCTGTGAAATAACATTTCTACCTTGTATTTGCAGGTGAAGTTTTTCTATTCACTGATTATTACACAAAAAGGCTTTCTGTAAACTAGAAAAAAAAAAATCAAGTGAAGAAATAGGGGAGGGGGGAAGAAATCACTGACTTTTTAAAAGGGGCCAGCACACATAATCATGGTGACCGACAAACTAAGAGCCAGTCTTTTTGTTTTTGGTGGTTTGGTTAGATTGTCCTTGAAGGGTTTTTGCTTGTGCTCAGTCTGCTAATCCTGTACTTTTTTTTGTACATAACAGAATATACACATTATAGCAGCCAATCATGTAACATTTGTCTGTATGTAAAGAAATATGTTTGCATTTTTTAAGGAACTACATTTATAGCTTTGCTTTTAACCCGAGATGTCACTTCTGAGTTTTGTAGTGGGTGAACTAGATTGCTGTTTTAAATGTTTTTGTGAATTTACTGTAGATAAAGTGAAGCCAATGGTATGTATGTGTTTTTTATAATGGAAGGCATTTGAATTTTTTTTTTAAAGGCCCTGGAGACTCCCAGTTAATACCTACCGCCTTATTCACTCACTTCTTGACCTGCTTGCCTATTTTTGATCAGGGGGTTCTTCCTTCAAGCCAGTGGTTCCTGGTTCATCCATTGGCAGTCATGACCTCCAGACACCAAGGAGTTAATGCCAGGTAGACTTGCACCAACAGCAGAAATAATTGGAAAATAAAAAATCCAGACATTTTAGCTTCCTCCCTGCGGGTTTTTGCATCAGTTGTTCCCTGCAGTCCGTGGCTACAGCAGCCGAGTGCTGTGGGCAGCTCAGCTCTGCCCAGAGGCGTGGGTTTGGCTCCTCACAAGCTCCAGCTGATCTGCACTCACAGGGGCTTGGCTGCTGCTGGGAGCCCTGAGCAGTGTCTGCAGAGCTTGCTTGTTCCACGCCAGCTGAGAAATTCAGGAGGATTTTGCTTAAATTCCTAAAGAGGATTTAACTGTGCAGTTAATTGCTTGTAATTCCCCTCCAAACTCAGGGGTTGCCAAAGCACACCACAGCCGAAAGTCCTTGTTGTCAGTTCTGTGCAGTGTGAATTACCAAAGGAATTGTGTAACTTAACTGCACCTGTGTGACCCCTGAAAACCTCCCATGATGACCTTGAGGATATGTGCTTGTTCTGTGTGGTCACTGAGGGCTGTGCCTTGGGGATTTTGAGATGCCAGATGTTCTGCAGTTCCAACACTGTAAATAGCCATTTCTGCTCTTTGCCTGATTTGATTCTGATTTTGATGTTAGTTGCTTAGAGATCTCACCAAGTACAGTTCAGTGCAGAGACAGGAAAATCACGTGACTGATGCCCATTTGGAACTGCCCAGGGAGGTTGCTTAACTTTTTGGTGCCTGGCAGCGTGTCTGCACTCACAGTGGATGTTCCCTTGGGAATCTGAACATCTGTGGCAATTTTGGAATGGGGGATTAATTAAGTCTATTGGCTTCTCTTAAGTGACTTATTTTAAAGATAACGTGAATTTTAAATCACCAGGTTGAAGATGATGTTAATCGTCATTCGTTGGAACTGATGGGGAGTCTGGGTGTCTCTGGGTCAGGTAGGAAAGAGAAGGGCCCAGAATCCTGTAGTATATCCAGATGGATTTCTGGCTGAGATGACTTTTGTCAAGTTTCTGACGTTTTTTAATCTAAATTTCAGTACTTCCAGACTGTGCCTGTAAACTCGCCATGTCTGTAATGGTGAAGGTGCCAATAAATGTACCAGTCAATCACGGTAAATTCACTTTAAAATAAGAAAAAGGCGCTTCTTATACTGGAGAAGGAACATTTCCTAACAGCAGCCTGTGGTGTAGGACCAAAATCCCACTGTATTGTCTCACAGGAATTCCTCAGTGTTTTGCTTTGTGATCTGTCTGCATTTATAGAACTATTACGGAATTCTTGTAACTCTCTTAAGTGAGCAGCTCTTTGGGATCTTGCAGACTCAGTTTATTTTTTAGTGGTGCACTTGATTATTTTTTTTTTAACTCACAGCTGCCTTGAGCGAATCATTCTGGAAATTTGTTACTAAGGAATTTTAAGAAAATATTCTTTTTCTAAAAAAATTTTTTTCCATTGAAGTGCGTTTTGAACCAATTTCCTAGTCAACACCTTTGCCGAGACAGGTGCCATTTTTACATTCTGGTATTAAAACTGGTTTCTACTTGTGAAACTCCAAAATCAATTTTACAGCTGTATATAACTTTTCTTACCAGTTCAGGTAGCCTGTAACGGTGGTAATGGCTCTTGTACAGGTATTACTGCAAGTAACTTCACTGTCATTGTCGGATGGCTGTTGCCTTTTGGATTCAGCTGCTCTTTAAAATAAATACTAAGGAATGCCAACTACTTGCTGGGGCGTCCAACTGCATCACAGAGCTCTGCCCGCCTCTGCTGCTCGCTCAGCCCAGGTCTGGGGGCTCCGGTGTCGGCACGCGCGGGGCCGGGAGAAGCCCGAGCACGACGGGGGACTCGGCTGGCGCGCCTGTGGAGCCCGTGGGAAGCCTGTGATAGATCCCGCCCAGGTGACGTTTGTTGTTCCATTTCTGCCCTGGCTGTGGGGTATTTTTCAAGCCTGCAGATTCCGGTGCCACAGGTACTGTGTGATGCCACAGAACCACTCAGCCCGTGGCATTCGCTCCCTTCTTCAAATGGCTGGCAGGGACCTCTAGAGGTTGATGCCCCAGCTAGAGTGGAGGTGGCTTTTATGGTAAAAGCTCAAATTCCTAAAAGAAGGAAGGTAATAAAATGACCCTTGATAGGTTTTATTTAAAAGGTTTTACCCCAGCTTTGAATTTCCAAGAAACTGGTGTGTGCCTGCAGTTGATGTGGGCGCAGGTGTGCAGCTTGTGTGACTGCTGACTCTGCACCGTGACAGCAAACTTGCTCACAGCAGGTCTTGCAGCATGAGCGGGCACATCTTCACTGGCTCGAAGTTTGTAGCCAGACTACATCCTTAGCTGAATTTCAAGTCAGTTGTGTCATTACAGAACTGGAGTAACCAAGAGCATTGTGCCAAACAGTGGCAGAGTAACTCTTGCCCAGCCTCTCTTCTAAAAGCAATCTGTTACAGCTCGGGAAGCAGAACCATGTGCTTGGTGTAACAAGATTTATTTTATTCTGGTAGAGTTTGCCAGCATTTTCTAATGTGGTATAACTTCGCAATAGAGTTCTTCCTTCAGACAAGTGCCCAGCCTGGGCTTGTTCCCATGTAGCCTTGGATGGCTGTTTATTGGTGGAGAAAGTGGTTTGAGATTCTGGAAGCCACAGAAAGCTGCTGCGGCTTCATGCTGATGTTTGCTCGTGCACTTCAGTAACGTGGCCTGGTCCCACCTGTCTGCAGCCCTTTTCCTCCCAAACACTGCTGTCCTCTGCTGTGCTGAACTGCAGACCCACGGCAGTGCTGGCAGAGCCCACAGCTCCACGTATTGACAGGATCTGTCCCACTCCAAAGGGAATGTGCATTAAAGAGGCTTTTCCTGCCAGGCCTGGCCTTGCCTTGGCAGAGCTGAGCTGGAGCAGCAGCAGGTCCCAGTGTCCTTCCTGTAATGCATGGGGTGGAAGTAGTTGACTCCTTCCTTCAGTTGTGTACCCGCTCCTCCCACGATGAAGTTCACATTAATTACTTTAAGGTGGAATGAAAACATTGTGAAAACATTCCAAGAGTTGTAGTCTGTCCCCTCTGGGGATGCTGTCACCTCCACTAGGTTTAGTGCTGTGCTTTAAGATGTTGGTGAGAGTTTTGGCTAATTGGACTAGTTGGTATCAATGGTTGTGTAGCAGAATGGCTGGTTTTGAGATAGCATTTCCTGTCCAAGTACTTAGCATGGGTTGATGGTGCACTGTGTATCCAGTACTCTGGCATGCATGCTGGTCACACTCCTCCTACACTTCAGAGGCACCAGAGCCTTTTATCCAGTTGCTGGTTATGTAAAATACATGCAGAATGTTAATGCAGTGTTGTTATGGTAAATGTGTGAACAGTGTTACTAATTGATATAACTGATAACAGATTACATGTGCCTGACATTCTTATACCACACAGTATGTTTAGGTTTTAACTAATATGGACTTCGGTGGAATAGTCTTAGGTATTTCAAGCCTTTGTTTTACTTACACAATGGTGCTCTCTTTGTGTTTTTTTTGTTTTTTTTTTTCTTTAATTAAAAGCATCTGAACACTTGTAGTACATATTACATCCAAAGGAGTCCAAAGCAAAGTGCTTCTAAACATGCTTAATTTTACTTTGCCTTCAGTTCCCAGCATCTCTCATCAGCTTTTTTTGTTTTGTTTTTACTTGTTGCTGACTACTTTGGAAAACTTTGGTAATGTTACCAATTATGAAGTGATTCTGCACTGCCTTTGGATTGTGTATGTATTCAGAAACAGTCTTAAAGCTTTTATTTAAGCTATTATAAAACCAGGGACTTGTGCCATTTGTTCTTTAACAGTGCTGTTGTAAAAAGACTTCCCTGTGACAAAAAAAAATCACTTGCTATGAACTTTGTTTATAGCTTTTTTTTTTCCACGATGGATCTTTTTCTTTGTATTTGTACAGTGGCTCAGTGAAAGATGTTGCCATGAGTTGATATTGTAACCAATAAACAAGTGCTTTTAACCAGCCTGGCTCAGCTGTCAGTGTTGTATTAGAGCAGCCCCTGGCCTGAAAGTGTCCCTGGGATGGGGATGGAGCAGCCACACAGCAGCAGCTGGGACCTGTCCTGGATCTGCATTTCCTGTGGGAGTGATGTGCAGGTCTCCACCTGGGACAGAGCTGCCAAAAAACTTACTAGAGCACAGGGGTAGGACTTTTTTTTAATAAATAACTGTAGAACACATGCATTGAAAGTTTTATCTTGATACAATGTCAATACAAATGCTCCACAAACTGAGCATAGATCCACAGCTGTGCCCTCACCCACACCAGGGCTGGGCTGTTACTCTGGGGTGGATGCCACAGTCTCCCTCAGCCCCCAGGACTCCCCATGCACAGTGAGAACAAACACCTGAACACACTGGTGGAACTGTTGTCTCTTCCCTTAACGCCTCTAGCATTACACCTTACATCTATTTCCTGGTGAGACAGCCCTCAGTTACTGGAAAACAGCAACCTCCTACACCTTAGAGCTGAATCTTTAACGTAGTCAATGTTAACACTGCCATAAAAATATATAAATACTCTGAAAAGGCTTTTCTTTTAAAATAGTTTTAAAAGTCTAGTTAGAAAAAAGTAGATGTTGAATGACTGCAGACAGCAACAGCAGGTTTTTAAAGAGGTTTTGCTGGAGGTGAGCAAAGGCAAAGGACTCCAGCACAGCTGCCTGGAGTCTGACCTAGAGGAGACCTGTTCCACAGCAGAGGGACTGGGCAGGGAGAGATGGGGTTTCACCATGTCCTGCTCCCTGAATGCAGCAGCAAAGGCTCCAGGTCCCTCCTGGCACCCTGAGCTTCCCTACCCAACCTGCACCAATCATGCCGAGGCCACCTCAGCAAACCCTGCTGTGCCTGGCTGTGACAGTGACACACCTGAGCCCACCTGGCCACGGCTCTAACCACGTGCTCACAGGCAAAGGACCACTTCACTGCTCTCCCAACTGCAAGAAACAGGTTCACTTTTATATAATCAGTGCCCTCGTGGCTCAAGGAGGTGGCCACAGGAGCCCTGAGCCCATGGCATTTCCTTTGTGCAGTTCACCCTCATCTTTTGCTGCCCTTTCAAGAGGAACTGCTGCCCAACACACTGGCACCTACTTTCCAAACGTGTCAGGAGTCCTTTCCCATGCCAGAGTTTGTACTTCCCTTCACAAAACAAAATCACATCCACATGGAAAACCAGCACCCTCCATCCCTGGACAATTCCTAAGCAGCTGAAAGCAGGAGACTTGAGTCAAGCTCTTTCCCTGCCTAAGGTCCTGGATGCCAGGAAGTGAGACTTGCCACTGCTACATACTCATGAAAACGAGTGAGGAGTTGGGGTTTTATTGTGAAGTGCCCAAAAAAATTTAGTGTTTAAAGGTAATTTTTAACCCAAAATCTGCAAAATGAACATAACACTCAAGAGTACCACAGCTCTTCAGTTTGGTTCACCATCAGAGTCCAAGTTTTCCAACAACTGTCACCAGAGTAATGTTAAAAATATAAATCATTTCAAGTGACTCCATAGAATAGAAGTGTCACCTGTAAAATTTCTACTTTGCCCTACAAAGGAGCACCAGGAAGGTTCACACTGATGTTTTATTTACTCTTCTGAAGAAAATGTTTTGTGAAGCGATCTAGTTCATTCTCAAGGTGAATGGCTTTATTTCTGTAAAACAAAAGCAAGGGATTTACTTCAGTGCCAGAACATCCCAAAGGCAGGATCGACATCAGTGTTTCGTTTCCATTCCTCTACTGACACCCCCAGCAGTAAGAAAACGTAAATGCAGGTTTTTAGAAGGGGTGTGTGGGGGCAGATGTTCACCTGACAGTGGAGGTGGATGCCCGAGGCCAGGAGGCAGCAGCCCAGAGCCAGGGCAGCCTTTCTGCAGGTGGAAAGAACAGGAAGCTGCAGCCAAGGCTGGCTCCAAGTCCTGAACCACCAACTGCTGGAAGTTCCTCCTCTGCAAACACCTACCACTGGCACCACCAGTACTGCACTGCATGACTCAACACAGCACAGCTGCTCTCCTGCTCTGGGGAGGGGCTTTGGGAAGGTGCCAACAGGAGTTACGGACAGGAGACTAAAATTCTGGTCAAAGGCTGTCACCCACACTAAAGAGAGACAAGGGTAAAGATGATCTAAGAAATAATATTTTTGGAGGTTAGCTGATTCACTGAGGCAGCAGCATACATTTATTTAACTTACCCAGAGCTGTTCAGGGTACCTTTGCATCCCCTTCTGCACCTGAACTAACCTAGTTCAACTCCAGGGTAACAGCGAGCACTGATCACTCTGAAGTCAGCAGGGCTAAGAGATGCTTGTGGCCAGTTACACCAAGACTTACCTCAGCTGCTTGGAGCTGCTCTGTATGTTCTCCAGCTGATCTATTTCTTTGGAAAGCCTAGCTATTTCTTTTTCCAGGTTTTTCTCAGTAATATCCACCTGCTGACAGAGCCGAGCAAAAGTAGTGGCCATTTCCCTAAAGCGAAAACAAGTTTATGATCATGATTTACAGAAGTTTATGCTAAAAGAAAATACTAAGAAATAAAATCTCATGGCATTGCAGTGTGCAGAACACAGCAATCAAAGCCTCCAGCTGTTACGGGATTACAGAATATCAGAAAGCAGGAGAATTGGGTACTTTTTAAATCAGAAAAAGAAACCCTCAACACACCAAACACACCTCAGTCTGAGGTGTGGCCTGGGATCATGCCTGGCCCTTTTCACAGAACATGAACAGGTCCAAGTCTGAGATGGGGCCCTGGCTGTGGCAGGAGGTGCCAGAGCAGCCCCACAGTGCCAAGCTCAGCACCCTGTGCCACACTCAGTGCCCTGCTCACAGGAACTTGGGCCCCGTGCAGGCTGAGGAGTGCTCCAGACCTGCCCACTGAGGCACTCCATCCTACATCCCTCCTTAGCCACGTGCTCCCAACCCCTTCCAAGACTCCTCCTCACACAAAGGGAAAACAAACCCAGTTATCAGCCTGGGCCCAGCACTCAAGCTCTCATGCAGGAGACAAAGCACCCTCTCCTCTCTACTGAACACTGGTTTGAGTGCAGTTCTTCCATGTCCTCAGCTGCTGGACACAGGGATGGATCTCCTTCCTCTACTTAAGCTTAACTTTTTACTATTCCTATTTTTTTTGTTTTGTTTTCGTTTTCTCTTTCCTAAACATTTTCCTACCTGTCTCTGCTAAGTAATGTCTGGCTGATTGTCTTCCTTAGCTGCTTCTTGAAACTATGTGCTTCGACTGATTTATTATTTCAGAAAATTAGGGCTGTTAATGTGGCCTCTAGCCCCCAGGGTGCAGAACACCTCTCCTGAGTAGCTCAGGGAATAGTTCAGAAAGGAATCCAAGTTCATCTCCTGCAGTGCAGAAGAGCCAGGATTGACTGCTCAGAACTTGCCCACAGCAGCCCCTGGGGCAGAAGCTCTGTTCATCCTTCCAGGGACTCCAAGGGCAGAACAACTCAGCCTCCACTAGAACGACCTCTCATATCTCTACTGTAAAGTGTTGGACAAAGAATCACCATCCTCAGAGCACCACACAGAGCCAGGATGCAGGTACTGGCCTTTGCAGGTGGGCATTTTAAACTCTCTTCAGACCCCCTCCCGCTAAGTGCCAAGGGACAGGGCCAGTGCCAATGGCCTGTCCCCGTGGGCCACTTACTGCTGCACCTGGTGGCTGCAGTTGGCGCTGGTGAGGCTGACGATCATCTGCAGCTTCTCGGTGGCGTAGTTCACAAACTGCTGCTTGAAGGCTCTCTCCTTGGCCTGCGTGGTCCAGGTGAGCCTCTCATACAGGTACAGCAGCCCGTACATGCTCAGGGAGAATGAGATCAGCTTCCAGCCTACGGTTTTCCAAATCTGAAAAACAAAACCTTCATTAGCTTAAATAAGATGCCCTCCAGAATGAAAGCTAATTCCACACATTTTTTAAAAATCATCTCTGCAGCCCTTTCACTGGACTTGTTTAATAAAAGAAATGTTTTCCATATTACTACTGCAGAGCAATACAGCTACGTTCACATGAGCTGGTCCCCAATGACACACAGAATGTGCAGGTTACTGAAGCCTTGCTGCACCTTCATGAAGAAAGAAGCAAAGCTCCAACTAAATTCAAACTGAAGGAGGCACCATCAGATCACCATTTAATTCAGGCATTGAACACAGACTTATGGCACAGAGAATATGCCCAGCTATCCTCAGAGTGATTAGCCTGGTTTCTCACTATGCACTATAGTTCTGTGAACTGTGAACTATGGCTGTGGGTATCCAGGGCACTGCACGTGCTCCTCTGGCCCAGTGTCAAGTCCATGGCACGCTCTGTGCCACACCCCAAGCAGGACAGAGCAGCTCAGCCTCTGCCATCCCTTCCAGCAGGGAATGCTGCCAGTGCTACTTGCCACTCCGCCAACAACGATGATGCTCATGGAGGTCCGGGATGTCAGCGAGGCTAAACTCAACACCAAAGGAACCATAAAGTCATCCTGGGGCGCGTTCTCGGGAGTTATGGCGGGAAGGCTGGCGGCAGACGGGGTGCTGGCTAAAGGATGAGGGATCTGGAAGATGGGAACACGGCAGCCTGAGTAAAAAGCGTTAAGGAACTACACAGATGGGGTTTATTTTCATATATTCAGGCTTTGATTTACTTAAAGGAAACCCTTCAGCAGAGAAATCTGAACAAGACTCCTGAGGAGGAGTGGAGGCCTTTACAGATCCTCCAGCAGAGAATAAGGGGTCTGTGTAGGGCAGGTTCTTAAGGATCCAAATGTTACAAAGGCAGTAGGCAATTCAAAGGGTTCAATCCAAAGGAAAACCAACTTGTGTAACAGCTGCAGAAAGTTTAAAAGAAGTTTTTAGTTCCACTTTAACCCTGAATATAATCCAATAAAAACAACCCTCACCAAAAATATTTCACACAATGGATCTAGGGAAAGGTAGCAGGAAGCATGTAAATAGCACTGGCACAGAGTAAAAATCAATATATTCTCATTAAGGTAAAACAAGGCAACCCAAGCTCTGAAGGACTCACATGTAGGTTTGGATCTGCTAATCCCAGGAGTACTTTCTGAGCTTGTTTAGGACCCAAGAAACGGTTTACAAGAGAAGTCCATCCCAAAGAAAAGTGGAACATGATATCCTCTTGAAAATCTGCACACAGGCTATGGCAGTTTAGATCATAGCTAAGGTCAAACTTCCTGCATGGAATTAGCAAGTGGAGCTGATCCTGAACACTAGAAGGCAACAATGGTTTCAGATTTTCTAGAAATAAGAACAAATAGTAAAGATGAGTTAACATTAGAAGAAGAGCATATTCACAAGCAGCATCTGCACTGCTAATCAACTTTGTCAATTTAGAGAATCTAAACTGACCAGTTCATTATTTATTTGTAAAATCAGTGGCATTCCACCAGGACTGACCCTAACAGAGCAGGGAATTTATTGCTCTGATACGAGAAAACAGTCATGAAAATCAGCTCACCAAGGAAGCACTGCTGGAAAAAAAGACACAAATTGAGACCTCTTATCAGTGGTCAAAAAATAGGAATGGAGTAAGAAAAAAAATTGATTTATCCATCAGTTCTGTGGTGCCACACAGAAAAGACAACATTACATAAGAGGACAGAACAGTTCACATAATTTCATGACCTTGCTCTGAATCTTCTAATACCAGAAACAGACCAATGGAGATGGATGTGCAGTAAAGTTATTACTTAAAAAAAGAAAAAGGAATGCACAAATAGTTTGTGAAATGAACTGTTTTGCATTCTGGGCCTGAAGGGATCTAGGGAAAGCATTACACTGCAGAAACATTTTCTAATAATTAGTGTATTTGGCGCATCTCATGTGGAAGCCAAATTTTAAATGGGTTTATAAAAGGATTAGATGAGTTTCCAGGGGACAGGCCCATTACTGCTTGCTTAAGTCATTAATCCAGATGCAGTGTATCAGCTCAGAAGTCCATAAAATGGAGAAGGATTGCTATGTTTACCCTGGTTCATTATTCTTCTCCCCCAGCATCTGTTACTGGTTAGTATCAGAAACAGGGGATTGAGCTAAACACTCAGTCCTGGTCTGTCATGGCTTTTCTTTTATAGCATCAATGTTAAGCATGATCAGAAGGAAAATTCTTTTAAAACTGCATTTTCTTAAGACTGTCTTCCTGTAAATGTAAAGTGTTAACATTCCTCCTCCCTCCTCCTACCAATCATCTCCTGCTGGGACTGGTGCATTGACTGGTTGACTTCACTGGAGCAGCGCTCAGCCAGGTTCTTTCCCAAACCGTCTTCTATGTGTTTGTTCAGTTCCTGAAGTGTTGTAAAGAACACAAGCTCATCAATTTGTATTTAGCCAATCAGTTACATTATATGGAGCAGGAATGTGTTACACACTAAGCACTGTTATTTATAGTGGGAAGAGAAGCATGTTTCCATGGAAATACCATGCTTTCCAACTGCATGATGGGACTGAAAACCTAACTGAAGTGACACAGGAAAGATTTCCCTGGGACTGTAAACATTAAAAGCCATATGGAAAAGTCTGTACTTTCAATAAATTGTGACAGTGAAAAGCAAACCACTACCTACTGCCCTGCAAAGCCCCTGCTGTGTCATTTGAGGGAGCCAATTTCACTGTTCTGCACAGGGACAAAGCCATCCCACCAGCTCCCATGGGGGCCTGCTCAGGATACTCTGTTGAGGTGAAACAGCACAGATTGTCCTGAAAATGCAGCTCCCAGGTGATGAGCCAGGCTGGAATGGCTCAGCTGAGATGAGCTCAGCTGGTTGGAGCATGGTGCTGTCAACACCAAAGTTGTGGGTTCAATCCCCATACGAGCCATTTCTTCAAGAGCTGGACTTAGTGATCCTTTGGGTCCCTTCCAAGTCAGAACATTCTGTGACTCCAGGGGGGAGCTATGGCAGTCATCATTATCAGCAAAGTCTGAGCACAAGAGGCAAACACAGGTGTATGTGCTTTAATTCAAAGCACTAAGTTTGAGGAGGAATTTATAAAAGTTTAAAAAACCCAAACCAGTTTTTATTAAAAGTGTTGAGGATTTGCAACCCATTTTATTTTTGGATATATTTGATTTTAGGAGTAGCGAAAATTATTTATGCAAAGTCCTATTTACTGGAAGTGAAGACTTGAAATTAGGAATCACTCAACTATTAAAAAGATGTTGAAAAAAATTAATTTCTTTCCAAAAACAAAGCAGAAAATATTTTCAAACTTTTTCAGTTTTGGGTAGAGATATGCACATGTCAGCAAGCAAAAATCCTGCAACGCTCAGACAAAGTACCATAAAGTCTATGCAATTTATGAAAATACAGAAGTAGAAATTAAGGGAAAGACAAAGAGCCTGGCTTCAAACCATTCAAAAAAACTTACTGTCTTATAGAGCTTCAATACTTGAGGAGAAGGGTGAAAATCAGAATAAAATTCATCAACTAAAACTGAAAGCCGGCAAATCTCATCAGTCATGGCAGAGGAGACCTGGAACAAGGCAGGAAATACGTAAAATGTTTCTGCTACTTTTTCCAGAGCGAGAAAAGACTACTGCAAAAACTGTCCCAAGAAATCATTCAATCACCTGACAGTCAGGAAAGACTGCCGTTTTAAACTTTTGGTTTTTCTTCTTTTTTCGTATTGAAAAAGGAACATTCTGACATTTCAAACATATTTCCTGAGACAAGTGGGCTCCACAAGGAGCTGCCTGAGAGAGAAGGCAACACTTGGATCTGAGAAATTGTTCCCACCGCCTTTACTTACTTTGCTTTCGACTTCCTCGGTAACGCGTTTGATCTTTTCCTTGGTGTCTTCTGTCAAAATGTTCAGCTGATTTCGCACGAAGTCCAGCCTGTCCTTCTGATCCTCTCGCTCTTCCATGGAATGGACTCTAACCCAGCAGAAAGGAAATCACCATCACCACCACATATTTCCCCAGGAAAGAAACAAGCCCTTAACCAGGCATGGATCATCCAGCTGATGGTTTCTGAGCAGCCAGGGGGAATCCCCAGTGACACTGGCTACCCAAAGCAGAGGCACTGCTCCAGAAGAGCTGTACATGGCAGTTCCACGTGCACGAGCGTTCAAAGGCTGTGCTGAGCAAACACAGCTCAAAACCAGCATTTCAAGTCTGAGCTGTTATCATTGTATTATCACGTAATTTACAGCTAAAAAAGGTGGGGGGAATCGGAGGCCTTTAATAACTTGTCTACCCTGATTTTAAAAAAGGGTAAATCTGATCAAACTGCTGTTCACAAACAGCACTTAACCACTCCTTAACAGTGACGTGGGTCTGATGACCCTGCAAAGCAAAGGGGACGTGGCAGAAACCAACCTTGTCACAAACAAGTCTCTTTAGAATTCCTTGACCTATCACAAGCAAAAATTCCTGAAAACCTGGAGCAATTTCATCTTGAAGGGCCAGCAGAAACAACAAATAGCAATTCAGACTAAGAGGCGTCACCACAGACGTTTTGGTTAAGTCAATTGACAGAAAGAAGCAGAATATCAGAGTATTTTCAAACATTTCACAGCATGTTTTCATGGGATCTGACAACGTGAGACAAGTCAGTATGTAAACAGGCAGTCTGTAAAAACTGACATATTCAGGGGGATGAGTGTGTTTGACAGCACAGTGAAGTCTGCTGAAACACAAAGACACGTTATTGACAGGCAGGAAGGAGATGGATGGGAAGGATTAATCGTGACAGCAAGTTCAAGAGACACAAGGTGGCAACAAAAGTGAGGAAAAACTGCACACATATGCAAACCTCAAAGGATACAAGAAGCTACCAGACAGAGCAGATGAGCTGCTATCATTAGCACTAAAGGATTAAATGAGTGAAGAGAGAATAAGGATATTTAAGGATGCAATCTGGAAAGGGCCAGAGGCCAAGCCTCTGTTAGCTTGGGCTCATCTCATTCCTTACAGTATTCTAATCACTTGCAAATTAAAGCATCTACATACTTCCATCATTTTTCTTCACTGTAACTGTTAATGAAAGTAGAGCAGGCCCAAACATCACCTCTGAAATGCTGGATACCACTAGAAAAACTTAACATTTTAAATATTTAAAAAAAAAAAAAGGTTTGAAAACACACAGATTGCAAATCAGTAATGAAGAACACCAAAGTAAACCAAGATCCCTGTACAGAAGTCACAGACCTAGAAGACAACTGAGTGGGCAAGTGAACAACGGTAAGACTGACATATTGACACACCAAGGAAATTGTCTGTTTCTTACCAAGCCAAAAAAGTGAATTTTAAAGTCCATAATGGTCCAAGAAAATCACCAGCACAGAAATGGCTCCTCAGATGATCTGGACAAACCAAATCCAACCAGCCCTCCAACCCACCTACCTTTTCTCTGCTGCTGCAACGTTTATGGTGTCCATAATGTTTTTCACAGTATCTATTATCTGTTTAGCTCTGATAGTGTGCTGTTCAAACTTGGTTTTCACGGCTGACTGCGAGATACACTCCTGCGAGGGGCCCAAGCCACAACACATTACTGCAATTCCATGCCAACACAATCAGGAATTTCACTGTCAGAAAGCACATGCTGCCAGTTTTACCATGAACTTAAACCAGTGGGAAGTAAAAAGGGAGAAAGTATAAAGAAATTAAAAGACAACAGAAACTAAAATCTTAAATTAGTCTACAGCAGCAAATCTGCCTTCGTGTCTGTCCACAGTAATGTGCATAGGTTTTCATTCTTTTAAAATAAATTAATAATGTAAAAAAAAAAAGAAAACTCGGATGAATACATAAGATAAATCTATCTCTTCAGGAAATTTTCAAAACCATCTTTAATTCCAATTTAACATTTGGAATTACCAATGGTAAATATGAATGCTAGCAATATGGCCTGGCTTGAATTTTTTCTGTTGCACTACACAGTCTTACATTCAAGAGGCAATTCTTCCAATAGAATTTGGTGTACTCATGTCAATACTGATCATCCAGGAATAAAATATACAATCAGGAATAAGAAACAAGGGTTTTTTCACAGGATAAACAGAAGTTAAGTAGTCCTTAAAATATCAGTTTGTTTGCATATTACTGAAGTGTTAAATGAGTAAATAGAAAATGCTCTAACTATACCATTTCTAATCAATCTTCAATATTGAACAGCAATTCAGAAAAACAGGACAGTGATGGAAGAGCCCTTGTGTTTGAGGGGAAGAAAGCAAGCAGCTGATTTCCTTAAACCACATCGATGGGATTTTTAAATTGTTCTCCATCTGTGGTTTCACCTTCCATGGCAGAGGTTTGGATTGCTTTTAAAAGACTTGCCTAAGACCTTAGCATATGCTATAATTACAAATTTCAGCTATCTAAAAAAAATAGATGAAAACAAAATAAACAAAATATGTAAAACAGTCCCTGTTCCTCGACGAAGCAGATCTAGAAATCAGCAATGAAAGGCCAGAGTTTCTTAAATATCAGCACATTGTAAGAGCTAGACTAGGCACAGAGCAGAGTCTTCCCAAAGTTAGTATGTGGTAGATAAAAGGATGACAATCACTCACAACACAATCAGAAAATCCAAGTTAGAGCACTAGGAAAAACACAAAGGTTAGTTAAACGACAGGGAAAGGTAAGAGGAGGACAGCAGCAGTTTTGCTGTTAGTCTGTACATAAGTATTTACTGAAACCAAGATAAAGTGTGTTTCAACAGTCTAGCCAAAACCAGTTACCTTCCAGCCCACTGCCAGTATCTCAGGACAGTCATTAAGTGCCCTGTTCTGTATTCCATCCCCAGGGAGTGCTGGGGAAGGGCTCTGCAGCAGCTGCCTCATTCCAGCTCTGCCTTCACTCCCCTCTACAGCCACGGGTACTCTTCCACCCTGCCTCCCTCCTCCAGTGCTTCCCACACCACTTCTGCTGACAGTATTTTTGACGACATTTGAGAAGCACCCCAGCCTAAGGCATGGTGGGGTTGGTTTTATGCAGGATATCCTCTAGGCACTAGTGCACTCAGTGCACGGTCCAGGCACTTCTTTGCTGCTTTAATAAGGCATTCTATGTACCTCACTGTGAAATTGCAGGAAATATACCGACTACTTTCTATTATTCCCCAATATAAAAATTCAGAACTGATCCAAGGGTTCAATGCTTTAGGACTGCCTCTTTCCTTTGTGGCAATAAAGCTGGCATGCTTAGTAGCATCACTTCTAAAAGCTACTACATGAATCTCTAAAATCTTAATTACCCCACTGCTTACAAGTGTTTCTAGTAATGCCTGCACCAGTCTTTTCTTAGCAACTTCAATCACCCTGTGCTTTGCAAACATGTTTCATCTAGCTTCAGAATGATTTCTGCCCTTACACAAAGTCAACATAAATCTTACAAGCCTTTCAAAAATAGTCCAAATTTTTTCTCATATCACAACTAACTAGCACTGGTGTGCTGTTTCTAGATTTTTTTTTTTAAAGATTCTATCTATACTGAGCTCATATCAGTCNATCAGGGGACTGATATTAAAATCAGGAATGTGGAAGTACTGGAGAAGTAACAGTTCCTCTTTTCAGCCGATATGGAGAAGAGGGAAGAGCTGTCCAATTTTAGTGAAGACAAAATCAGGGTGAGAGAATCCAGGAGGAGCAAACCCAGCAGATACAGCCAGGGGGAACAAGGCACATACGGACAGGCCTGTGAGGTGACAGATTACTGAGAGATGTCAGCTGGACAAAACAGTGAGAGACATTTGGGAAGTTTGAGGAAGGCACCTGCACAAGACAAGGAGCTAAAGGCAAGATAGACTGAGGCAGGGGAGGAGTCAGTTTGATGAGGACAGACAGAAGCTTCTGTGCTCCTATCCCTTCCTTTTCACACACTGCAATGTAATCCCAGACGCTGGGACTTGCAGCTCCTCTGTCAGGAAACAGAGTAAATGCAAAGTGCTTCAGGGAGAAGAGCTTAGGCTGTACTCGGGGCTGCACAGCATCTGAGTTTGGCCTGGCAGTGCACAAGGCACAGGATCAGTGAGGATTTCACACAGAAAGTTCTCTCTGCAGTCTGAGATTCCTCATTCATACAGAGCCTAGAGCTGGCAAGCAGAACTGATGACAACAGTATGCTGACGTCAGCTACTTCATCAGCTCAGGTGACAGTAATTTGAGCATTAGGTCTGAAGACTTCAGACGGGGTGAACCATTTCAGACTCAGCCTTGCTGTAAAAGCACATAAGCTGCCAGTCTAACTTAGGAAACTGCCACAAAACCTGAAAGAGGCTGCAACAGCAAGCGCTCAAAATTTGAATTTTGATTTAAATTAAAAAATTAAAATCAAAGATTTGCTTTGGCAATCTTAATTCAGCACAGTTATCATTCTCTTTAAATGATGGGATCACATCCCTATTCAAAACTATTAATAATGATTTTAGGATGAAACACAGCTGAGCAGGGAAAAACACTACAGAATCCACTCTCACTGGTGGAGTCACGTATGCAGCAAATGTAGCACATTGTGAAAGAAGAAAAAAGGTTGATTTAAGGCCACGCAGTGCTGTCACAGAACTGCTCCTTGCCCCAGTCTCTGTCACAGAAACTTGTCATGGTTATGATCCTGTGAAAGATACTTCTCCTTGTGGTGGCCAGCTTAAGTCTGTGACATGTGATTTACAGATGTGCTGAGCACTCACAGCATCACATAATTTAATAAGTCATCATCCATCTTCATACTGAAATATTCTAAGCATTGAGTGCTTAACTGAAATCATGAGAGATTTTGTCAAAAAAGCTTTGGATACAGCAGATGGCAAAATACAATAAAGAACAATAATTTAGATGCTTGATTTCCACTTTTTTAGTGCTGGTCCAAGTTTCCTACTATGGTTCTGAAGATGAAAATTGCAAAAAACATGCATGTTTGACTACAGCTAGTGACACAAGAAATGTCATGTCTCATGAAGCCAGGCCCTGCCAGTACCCTGAACTCATCATTTCAACACTTCAGTCACCTATCATATGAGTGTGGATAAGGATTAAATTTAGTCTGACATTTTCTTGCTTATGCAAGACCTAAACAAGCTATTATTTTAAAACCTTTCTGATACATACACATCATTACATAACTCAGTTTTGCTAAGGTTAAATGGAATTGTTGTAATGCAAGAACAAATACTTTTCAGAGGCGGTTTGACTTTTTTTTTTAAATAGTCATATACAAAACCATTGAGGGATACCCAAGAGGCCTCCTTAAGATATCCAAGAATGGCTTTAGTTGACTAAAGTTATCAAATTTAGCAAGTCAAATGGATGCTATCACAAAGAAACCACTCAACTTGTCTAGCCAGTCCTACTTCTGTAGAAACTATAAACTCCAGCTATGAAGATGGCTAAACTGAGGTGGAAGGGTGGATTCTGTACAGCACAAAGGATGCAAGGAGAGTGTTAATGCACAGAGTAACAGAGCTAAGAGGTACATAATGGTGATAGATTCAAAACTCTGGCTTTAGAAATGAAAGTAAATTTTTAGATTTACATTGATGAAACTGAATTTCTTACTGCAAACATTCACCAGCACGTGGCTGTAAGTGATACACACATTTCAAGACCGTAATTTCTTCTTACATAGAGTATATTGGTCTTGAAATCTCAAAACATGAGCTAAGAGTTTTGGTCCCTTCCCTCACTGATATAATTCTCCTTCCCAACAACTACGTGCTATTCAAGGTGAGAAGGTATGAACAGAACCCACAGAAAAGGCAAAGCTGCAGATGCTTTAAACACCTTACACTCCTCCACTTGCTAATAGTAATGCTCAGTATAATTAATCTAAACATAAGGAAAAGCTACCTTTACAATAAAAAACAGGCAATCTAAAAAGCCCATCGTAAATACCTCAAATATCTGCTCAAAATGTTGAAATTCCTGGAATCTTGTTTGAAATCCTTCAGCAAGTGCTCCACCTGTGAAACAACAGACTATAAGGGATACAGCAGTACATCACAGCAGGGACTGCATTTTAAATATATTTATCAGGTTTTACAGTGTTTTTCTATAACACTGGAAGCTCCTACACACCACCCTCTGGCATTCCTTGGGCCTTTTGTCTCCTGGCACTCAGAACTTCTTTTGCTGAAACAAAAAAGATGCGATTCCTTGCTTCTACAGGATCAATAACTTTGAGCTCATCGACCAGGAAAGTCAGACAGCGCTCCATGTGCTGCCTACGCACCTAAGGGAAAGGTAAAAAGCTCATGAAAAAAAGGCAAAAACTGAGCCACCAGCACACCACAACATCAGAGTCACAAACAGATGCTGAACCACCCCTCTGACAGCAGATGCCTGCCGACC
>WAAG01063298.1:0-12906 GCA_013390105.1 Tichodroma muraria | reverse complement strand
ATGAATCAAAAAAACTTCAGAAATACATGGACTTTCAGGTGAATCTGGAAAAAAATGTTATAGGCAGACTTAGGGGTTTCACCAGGTGGATTTTTAACTTTTTTTGATTGAACTGTTTCACTGAAAAAAATGTTCACACATCAAAAGGACAAAATAAGGAATCAGAACAGTTATTGATTTTATTTTTAAGTAGAATACACGTAGAATTTTTAATCGTAGAGTTATAAGAAAAGATAGTAACATTTTATTTGACTAATGTAGACAAAAAGGTAAGCATGTTTTTGAACACAAAGAAGTGGGTTTTAAAACTGAATTCAAACTGAATTAAAAACTAAATTAAAACCAAAATATTAGCTTAATTAAATTAAGTATCAGGTCAGAAATCTGGAAAAGGTGATTTGTACCAAGGAATGGATGTTGTCAAGGAACACACAGATATTGATGGCCAAAGGGACAAATATTATAAAGTATCATAAAGTCATGGCAGATATAACCCAGGTTTTTGGTGATCAGTCAGGACTTGAGTTTTAGTTCTCAGACTGATCTTAAGAAGGCTTTGTAAGCACTTTTTCTTCTCATGACTGAAACAATAGTGAATAACTGCTTTGTAAGAAATAGAATCTCCCTGACCAGAGGTGGTTTTGTCCATTATTTATTGTCTACATGGCTCATTCTTGTGTTTTCATTTGGCAAGTAAGACATTTGGTGAAATTCATGAAGTACAATATGTTCTACAAGAAGACAAGTGAAAGATGAAAGGCTTTATGAGTCCACTGTGGAAATACTTACTGTGGTTGTAGTGGAGATGCTTTAGTACAGTTTAAACTTCTTCCTCAGCTATGATCTAAATCCTTTTGTCATGTTTGTGGCCTGCAGGGAGATTTTTTTCTGGTGAGTTTAGAGATTTGCAGACGGTGAATGGTTGGAAGAGCTCTGAGCAAATATGATCTCCCCATATAAGTTTAATGTATAATTAAACAAGTCACTTAATCATATTGTTCATCAATTCTCCCCCAAGTTTCCAGGGCCCGATGGCCCGTAACACATTGTGCCTGTGATGTGTGGAAGTAATTCTTGTCATGTATTTGAATGTTTCTTTTGCAAGAATCTATTCCCCTGGAAAAGCGCCTCTTTGGACAAAATTTCCCTTTTAATTATTTAGGTAAATTTGATGAGTGTTCCCCTCAAAGTAAAAATATTGGTGTCCAAGGACACGGCTGGATAACACAATTTTTCATGATGAGTTTTGGATGTGTTCATGGAAACAGATGTGTTGGTTTGCAGATTTTCCATAGATTTCAGTTGGTAAGTTGTTGATTTTGATTCTGTCTTTAGTGTTTAAAAAATGAAGATCATACTCAAGGATTCCTGACAAATGAAATGATGTTTGTGACTGAAACAACAATGGATGTCAATAAAAAATCCAGATTTCTATAACAGATGGTGAACTTATAATCATTTTATCTTAGATACAACATAAACAAATCTGCATTAACTTCTATATAAACAACTTATTTCAGATTAGAGATTTAAACTATAAATAGAAGCTGATATGATGATCCTTATTAAAAAAAAAAAAAAGAGAGAAAAGCTCTAGACAGCCATCAAGCATGGAATTTAAAGAAATATTCCATGATTGCTCAGAATAAACACTCATAATTTCTACTTCAATATATTTCAATGAAATACAGAGCAATGTAATTATTTTTCAGTTCATAATGACAAAAAGTGACGATCTAGCCCCAATTTAAATATTACACCCTAGTGGGCCAGATTCATTGCAGGTAGTGGAAAACCAGTACAAACTGCACCAGGCAAACCGTGACCAAGCCCTGAGTGTGAACCCATTCATATCTGTGCTTTTATATGTAAGTTAGTGTGATATCCAAACAGGCAGAGACATGGGTTCTAGAAGAGCCTGGGTTCTGGAAGCAGGCTGGCTACAAAAATTGATATTTTTATATGAAGTTTGGAAAATTTACCTCCAAATCAACTTCATTGCTCCAAACATATGGATAAGTCTTGTTGAGATGAAACAAAAAATAAACGGGAGAAAAAAGATAACAAATGAAAAACAGAATGCTTAAAGAGAGAAGTTAATTTATTTTCTTTCCTGTCCTCTCTAGTTGAAAACTAACCCTAGATAAACAGTTTATGATAACTCCTACTTTTGTTTCTATTTGCTTCATGTTTTAGCTACCTTATAAAATTTGAGTTGCGTAGTCTTTCGGGGGAACAATATGATTCAGGGATATTGTGAGGATCACATAGAGCCATGTGAGCTCACAGCATCAACAAAGGTACAAATGGGTTCAGACCTGCACAGACACAGGGGTGTCTGGCAGCCAAGGTTAAATGTGTTAAATTCTAAAGGTACTGAGGAAACAATGAGCGATGATGTTGCCCTGGTGATTGTTTTTTTTTTGTTGTTTTTTTTTTTTTTCTTTCACAAGTGTCCATAAGAGAACTTTCCATTTTAGGTTGAGCAAAGTGACACATTTTATTTCAGCAAAAAAAAATATTCCCTCTCTCCTCCACCCCCTATGCCCCCACCCCAAGTTTAAACTTAGCTCAAAATTTATTGTTGTTTTTGTTGTTCTCTTGCTACCATCACTGTTTTTTGCCAATTTGGCAGTTAACTCTAAAAAAAAAAAAAAAAAAAGATCAATTTTTCACACAGCTTGACTCAGGAATATAAGTTAGTGTTGGGCTTCAAGCAAACACGGGGCTCTCAATGTGCCCTTCTTGGTGCGTGCTCGGGAAGGATCTCTCCTCCACCAGCCTGTGCGTCCTTTATTGCTGCTGCAACAAGGGTGACAACGTGTGTCAAGCCTGGGGGGAGCTGATCCTGGCAGCAGCCACGCACTCAGCTATAGCCTGCTGTCAATTTTACCTGCCCACAACTCGTCCCGGAGGCCTGAGCCTGCCAGAGTTCACAAAAAACAGGACAAACAGTGCTGCTTCCTCTTTTTTTTCTTTTTTTTCCTTTTTTTTTCATAAGGCAATTCAGGTGCTCATAATACAGGTTGAGCTGGGAGAGAAGACATACGACAAGTGATAAGGGGCCACCTGTGAAAAGAGATTTTTTTGTCTTGCTATTTGTACATACAAGTGGAATTCACAGTAAAATGGAACAGGACAAGGAGAAAATAAATTCTCTCTGATTTATACTTTGCATAAGAAAATTTTGGGATCTCAGATGTCAGGTGTTAAACCGGGTTTGCAAGCTATTAGGAAGACAATATTCACACACATCCTTGTGCCTGTGGGAGTGGCACACCTAGTTATTGGGAAATGCAAAGATTTTTCCTGCCTTTTATAACCCTGCTCAGAAGGGAGTTATTGGTTATAATAAATCAGGCCCTAAATTGAACCTGGTGAGTGTTATGTCCCTCTTGAAGATAACAAGCAAGGTGTCTCTGCACAAAATGTCTTCGGTCATTAGCAATTTTCTGTGCCTTTAACTCTGCAGTGCGTTGATGAGAAGTTTGACATCATCTCTGGGGGAAAAATTCTAACTGATATCCTGCTCCAAGAAGCCTTTAAAAAAAAAAAAAAAAAAGAAAAGAAAAAAAAGAAGAAAGATGATTTTCTGTACAAAACATGCCTTAGCACCTTAGGCACTGCAAGGATCCCAAGCCAATGTGCTGAGGCATAGCATAGCAACCGTCACCAGGGAAAATGTCAAAACTCTGAGACATGCAAAAAAAGAAAAGAAGGCAGGCAACTGGGGAAAGTTACAACTTCCTTTACATCTCTCAGAAATTATTTAATTCCCACATCTGGTGGATAAAATGCAGTTAAACTGCATTGAATCTAACATGACAAAAAGAGGGGGGGAAAAAATCACGTGTTTGAAAATATATGAAGTCATTGAAAGTATTTGCAGAGTGCAAATTTTGAAAAAGCAAAAAAGTGAAAACACATGTTTTGGTAGTATAATGCAAAAAAATATATGCTAGTTGTCTTCCTTAATACGTTTTTCTCCCTAAATAATAAGTCTTCTTTTTTCACCTCTGATCTCCAAAGAGCAAGAACCATTTGTTCTTCTTTAATGGCTACAAAGCTTAAGGCATATATTGTTTAAAACAGATATTGGAGAGGGATTTAGTCAAACTTACAACTTACAATTTGGTATTCTTTTAGTCGTTGCTTAGGGAGTGATATGGAAAATCTCATATTTTACTTTTAAGATTGTTTTTAAACAAAGATGTACCATGACAAAACCCCATGGCAGGAATCAGCCTATGTGCACATCATATGCAAAAAATATGAGGACATGCATCAACTGCTTAACTATGTGAACAGTTTTCTTCTCAGATGTTTTTTTTTTCCTTTCTTTTACCCATGATCAAAGAATTTGGCTGCACTGCAGCCTCTTTTGATTGAGAAGTACCATTTCATCTCAAATGAAGAAATGAAAGAATGAAATCTTTATACCACTGCCTATAAAGGACCTACAGGAAAGCTGGAAAGGGACTTTTTACAAGGGCATGGATAGATAGGACAAGAATGAGTGGTTTTAAACTTAAAGAATGCAGATTTAGATTAGATATTATGAAAAAATT
Source organism: Tichodroma muraria (assembly GCA_013390105.1). Classification (NCBI taxonomy): domain Eukaryota; kingdom Metazoa; phylum Chordata; class Aves; order Passeriformes; family Sittidae; genus Tichodroma; species Tichodroma muraria. The sequence goes on along the minus strand of WAAG01063298.1, from coordinate 8,338 downwards.
CTTTAATGTGAGGATGGTGGGGCCCTGGCAGAGGTTGCCCAGAGAAGCTGTGGCTGTGCCTGATCCCTGGAAGTGCCCAAGGCCAGGTTGGGCAGGGCTTGGAGCAACCTGGGATGGTAGAAGGTGTCCCTGACTATGGCAAAGAGGTTGAAACTGGATGACTTTTTTAAGTTCCTTCCAAACTAAACTGTTCTGTGACTCAATGCTCTTTCTTCTTGGCAAGCCCAGTTTATTTTTCCTGTATGAGCCTTGCATTATTGTTTTCTAAGCAATAATTAACAATATGACAAGCTGAAGCCAGCTTTTTACTTGGGCATTAGGGTACCCAAAGTAGATGTTTTGACCTTTTCCATTGCTCCAGCACTAAAAGATTTAAAGTCTGTGAGAAATTTTCGTTTCTCAACCTGGAGAATCTTTTCCATTAACTGTGCCAAAGAAAACTGTGGACATATTGAAACACTGTTTTGTGGTTTTTTCTTCATTTGGTTTTTATCTTCTAATTATTTACTTTCCTCTTGAATCATTGTGTACAGATCTTTGAGACTGTTACTAACCAAATCAAAAATCTCGAGGTAAAGTACTCAGAAGAGGGAAGAGAACTTACTAGGAAATTTTAATCTCTTATTTTGAAAACAAGGATGATCTACTGGTAACAAAGTATAAGGAAAAATCTCACTTTTTAGAATCTGTAAATTTAGACTATAATTAGTTAAATAGATTGTGAAAAGAGATGTTTATCAAGGGAATATCTCCTAACTGTAGAGTTAAAATAATAAATGTCAAATCCCTTCTTAGTATAGCTCTTCTTTAATAAAAATTCTATTTCTCCTGATATTTTTTTTAACCTTTGCATCCTCCAGATTCGCAGGAGACATTGTGTGAAATTCTTACATTTACCAAAGTTTATCTTTTGTACATGTGTACAGTCATTAATATTTTATAAGATTTTGTCCAATTCAGAATTGAGAAAACCTGTAAGATACATCTTAACTTACAGTTCTCATCAATCTCTAAACGTGAGACCATTTTTAAATAAACATAGAGATTATAGCAGGGAGAAGATAAGTAAACAAGCAATCTTGCTGTGTTTGAGCTGTTGAAAATTGTTCATGTTGCAGTAAATTTTCTCTCTTCTTGTTACAGTCCTGACGGATGAATGGTCCTGGGAAGGCAAAAGAGAGCAAGTTTGGAACACATCAAGAAGCATATCTGATAATTCCCTGCAACTGAAAATCATTGAGACAAATCCTGTGACTGCACCTAATCAGAAACTCAATAATTTTATGGCTATTAGCACCACAAACTAAATCTGCAAGGAATGGTAATCAAATATCGCACTTCAGGGCATAATCTAATTGTCCAGCAGTCAGGAAATTATGTGTTACTCCTATGTTGCACAAATGCTTAGATGCCCTCTGAGTTTTCATCTCTTTTCCTGAAAATAAAAGGCAAAAACCTAGAACTGAATGAACATCCATTGTTGGATGGAGGAAAGAAGAAATCTGACTTTGTAAGGGATGAGATGAATGCTGTATTAATGTAAATCCCCTTTTCCTGGACAAGTCCTCTATTTAATATGTAGCACCTTTCCACTGTATCATATTCCTAAATAACTTAAATTAGAGCTGTGCCCGAGAGAAATTAAAAGAGATATGAAGAATCAAGGAACAATATTTCAGGATTGCTGTCTGACAGAAATTTACCTATACAAGAGACTTTTTTTCTATTCATTTCCCTTGGTGGGTAAAGTCAGAGATGATGATGTGACCCCAGCTTTCCAGGGTGAAACTGTTATGACAATTAACGGGGAAAAGAGAATGATATGTCAGGACAGATCCCATCTCTATACAGGAACATATATTAGGGGCTATATTCAATTTTTCTTTCATAAAAGGAACAGAAAGAAGAAAAGAAAGGAGAAAACATCTTGCCTTAACGCTAGGATGCCTCTATTTCATTGTTTGCCTACAGGGCTGCCCTGAATCCTTGATCCCATTCCATCATAATACAAGCAGCAATCATTTTTTCTTCAAAGGACAAAGTATGGACACTTATGGGGAAAAAAAAAAGAAAAAAAAAAAAAAAGAAAGAAAGGAAAGGATATGCTTCTCCTGGCTCAGAAGGTCTTTACTAGGGAAAAACCACAATTTGGGGGAGATTTGCAAGGACACATCTAAGTAGTGGTTATCAGGAGCTGGGAGGGTCTGTGAGAGAAAGGTCAAGTCTATACATATCCTAAGCATTTGCTACTTGCTGTTGCCAGGCAAAGGTTAGCAGGCTAAATGAACCTCATGTCTAACCCCATGTGGTATTTTTTGTGTTCTTATCTGAACTCCTGTCATGCTGAGCAGAGCAGCTCACACCTGACATTTTTCCCTTTATGGCCTTTTAAGCTGCTACGTCTGATTGGTACAGCATCCTTAGGGAGTGGGAAGATGCGGGGCAGGGGGGAGAAGGGGGCAGTCACTTGTAAGTCAGGGAAAGGATATCTCTCCCCCATAGGCTTTCAGTCATCTGCACGGCTGTTTCTCTCTGTCCCTTCCCTCAGTGACTAAAATCTGAGGTGGCACTCTGATCCTCAGTCTTCAGGATCAGTGATTTTGGTGGATGCCCATGAAAAGTAAAAAAAAAAACAACACCAAAACCAATAAGCATCTCTCTTTGTTAATGAAACATTTAAATCTTAGATTTTAATCACATGTCAGGACGCTCAAAGTTAAGGTTGCCACAGCAACACTACAATAAAGCTCTTTGCACAGAGCAGTTAGTGAAATGCACAGTTTAATTAAAAAATGTCTCAATTAACTGACAGTTTTCATCCTCCCAAATCCTGCTCTCTCCTTCTCCCCCTCTGAAATGTCATTAAAATGGGGGGAAGGACAGGAACTGTGGCGGCAGAGCCAGGCAGGCAGGACCTGAGTTTGGGTCATGGTGTCAGAGGCCAGTGCAATGCACGTAAAGTTTGCTTTCCACCTGTGCAGATCTCTAAATTCATCATGAATTGTCAGAAACAAAAGATTTGCTAGAGTCTATGTGGAAGAAAAAAAACCCAACAAATTCTGTCCTGTTTCTGCCTCTGTGAGGGGTCTTCTGCTAACAGAGATGTTGAGATACTTTGGGGACACAAAATATAGAAAAATGCAAAGAGAAAGTGGGAACAACATCTGGGGTAGCAGCATGGTCCAGTGCTTAGATGATTTAAGCAAGCACTCACTGACCAACAGTGACATCAGTCAACTGATCTGTCTCAAAAGAAAAAAGAAATTGGGATGATACTGACACTTCCTTCAAAATGACACCACCGTGCTCAGTTTCTTACAGGAAAAGCGCCTTGGGATCCTCAAAAGGCAATTATTAGAGAAATGTCTCGTTAGCATGACAAGGTGATTTTTCCCTGTGCTTTGTGCAAGGCAGGTGTCACTTCATGTCCTCCCTCATCTCCCTGTTTGGTTCCTGAGGTGCTTTCCTGGTCCTTGGTGAACCACTGGTGTCCCGTGGGAGCGGCAGCAGGTCACAGCTGGCTCCGTGCTGATGCTGTAGGAGCAGCAGGACGCGGCGAGTGCCGGGACACTGAGCATTCACCTTCCCCCTTCCTCTTCCCAGTCTGAGGTCAGAGCCTCCTGCTCCGTAGGCAGCAGCGGCGGCGGAGCAGCCCTTTAAAAGACCGCAAGAGAAGCAGATTTGATGCGGACTCATGGGGAAGGAGCCGACAGAAATGAGAAGAGGCAGCCAAAGGTCACTCTGGCCTGCCAGCTGTAAAAACAATCCGAGTGACATGGCAATAAAATCCAGGCTCGGGAGCAGCCTCCTCCAGCTCCTAATGGTGCCCTCGTTTGCCCCTCCGCGCTCCCGCCCGCTGCCCGCGGAATGCCAACACGGGGACGCGAGGAAACCAGCGGGAGCTGTAAGGCAGCGAGCAAGGGTTGCACAGAGGGAGAGGAAGCTCTGCCTGGCAAAAGCCAGGGATGGTGCGGGGGGAGGCAGCCACTGCAGGACGCTGGGATCGAGCTTTTTACGTACATTTCAGCAGAGCGCGTTTGCTCCTAAGAAATCTAATATCCTTTGGGTCAGTGCAGGCCAACTGTTAGATATAAAGAATTCATAGCACTTTCAATCCCCAGATGAACCATTTTCAATCCTTCATGTTTCTGAAAAGCCGTTGTGTCGATCTATCAGCAGTGGCTGTGCTCCATAACGAGGGCCGTCTCCTGCCTTAATGCCAAAGTGTAAATATTGCATTGCAGCAAGCAGCAGTAGATAATGCATAATAATGAGCTGGGTTTGTTATATGATGTGCTATCCAGAGCTCTTGGAAACAATGCATCAAGTTTAAAAAAAAAACAACAACAAAACCAAAAACTGAGACAGAGAACAAAAAAAAATGTATTTTCTCCAAAAAAAATAAAATAGCCTTTGTGTTGGATGTAGAAGTGAAGCAATCGCTTACAATCTGAAAAATGGATAAAATGGTCAGAAACATGAAGACAACGATTAAATATCAATTCTGATCTGATAAGCCATTGGAGACATCAGTATAAATTCACCTAGACAGCAGCAGAGTTCTAAGCAGAGTTGAATTTTCATGCTGGATAAATATATGTTTTTATATAGTCTCTACTATTTAATGGGGCAGGAATTCTAGCACATGATTACACGTGATGAAAAGAAATGTTGTTTGAGCCAATAGTAAATAATATGAGTTTCATGATTTTCATAGCTAATTTTTGAGGGGGAACAAAATGTAACACATTTTGTAAGCAAGGTATAGCACTGTAATGGCTGTCAATCATCTCACTTTGTAAGCCACAAGCACTTTAGAAATCACTGAACCAGTGCTTGGCAGAGGCCAACAAAATCACATGAATGCAGTGTGAGTTATCTGGCTCCTGTATCTCCATCCAAGAATTTTAACAGTGCGGGCCAAAGCGAAGGGCAGTTTGCTCTCTTTTTCATGCATGATGTGCTAAAGTGTCTGTGGCAGGAAACAAGCCAGTGGCTGGCGTTCAAGCTTCTCAGAGCCGAGGGGATGTGATGTTTGCAGGCGCCCACATGGATCCCACCTGGCTCCCCGATGCTCCCTTGCCTGTGCAGCTCTCAGCAACTTAGATGGGATCAAGGACTGACAAGTTGCTAAATATCATCAGCTTTCATGGCAAGCGGTGGGAGCTGGTGGAGTTCTGCATCTCTCAGGATTCAGTTCTGAAGGTGCCAGTAGTTTTACAATTCCATCCGCTAAGAAGCAGGCTGAGAAAACATTTTGTGCGGATCAGCACACAGACTAGGCAGCAACATCTCTTACTCATAGCAGGGCAAGGATCTATATGCCAAAGGCTCTGCAGGATGCATCTTCTCACAGGCTTTGATAGTGCTGTTTCTAGGTGTTTATTCCTTTCTGAGGTGTCCAGGAGAGCAAGTATTTGACAGGTAGTCTGTTATTTAAAGGTATCTTATAATAAACTTTGCACTGAGGAAAAAGGTTTGTACAAACCCAGTTCAATCCTGGGATTGAAGCCAGAATCTGGGAAAACCCTGAATGTGGGAAAACCCCGACAGCCCAATAGTAGCTAAATCTTTTAAATATCTGTGCTAAGTCTGGGATTTGTCTCATCCAAATTTGACCATCTAAGATTAGTCACCTTTACCAATCATCTAGGTTTCCTCACTAGTGCTTACAGGAATAATATATCAAAGGCAAAGGTCTAACTCTTTCTTTTGACCCTACATATCTATTTTTGGCCAATAATGAGTCACCTAATCACACTACAGAATTCTTCTCCTCTTCATTTCAAAATCTTCTACGTAGATTTTTTTCCCCAGCATAAGTTAAATAGGAATCCAATGGAGTAAGGACACCTAGAGGGTTATTTAGCACTGGCAATGAGATGAGCCCCAGTGGTAGATCATATTCCCCAGGAATTCAGTTGAGAAAAAGAAGTTTGCTTCAGAAGAAAACAATACAGTTCAAGCCATGACTTCAAAAGTATAACAACAAATGGGCAGCATTTAATGTGAGATGCTTTGAATGGATTAAACCAGGGAATAAACTGATAGTGTGTTATCAGAAAGCCTGACAATAGAATCTAGGAGCTTCCTGGGTATATGGATTCAATTTTATCCAGACAAAGCAGTAAAGAAACAGGAGTGATTGAAAAAAGAATAAAAACCAAACCCTAAAAAAGAACAAAAGAAATCCACAAGTAACTGAACATCATATTTCCTATTTTCCATTTCTCATTGTAAGGGAAATTTCTTTTAAGTACATCTGATGGGAAAAAAAGAGTCCTTGAGCTTGGGTACTACCACTAACCACTATGCAAGAATCCTGAAGCTTATCAGACACATCTTAAAGCAGATTACATTTTCCTTTTTTATGATACCTTTCTTATACATTAAAGATAGACAGGTAAAAAAACACGAAGAACATTGAAAGGGAAGGCTAAATGCAATTTATAACTGATAGTATGGACATTAAATACTAAAAAATGCTTCAATTTCTTTTTCCACATGAAATTGGTGTATTTTGCCTACTGGACTGGAAACTAACTGGAAACTATTATCCTGCCTATTGCTATTTGGTAGTATGACCTGCTAGCAGAGAAAAAAAAAACCTCAACTAATTCTATGCAATGTCTTCAGCTGTAAGACCATATAAACACTTAAATATAGAATATCTTTTACCGAAGAGTGGCAGTTATTCCATCACTGCTTTTTGTCACCCTGTTTATTTTTGTCATGTGAATTTTCAAATAACAGAGAACAACAACTTATAGGTTATATCTTTATCTGTAAATTCCTTTGAGCTAGCACAGAACAGAATTCACCCATCCTCCTGCATCCAAAGTCAGCAGTTCACCAGCTTTGTGAATTTACTCACAATATCAAAATGTAGTTATGATCTTTGCTTTGCTAAGCAAGGCACACTTTAGAAAAAGGACCATTTTTGCTCCAGGATGCTTCATCAGTTAAAACCACAGGTTTTAGATACAATGTGATCATAGAAAACAGTCCTTCAAATCTACTAAGAATAATTAAACATTTTATTTTCCATTGTTCTTTCCCTATACTTTGTGTCAAATACCAAATCTCCCTGGAGTCTGAGAGTGCTTTATCTGATAGAAAAACTAGATTTTTGTCTTAATCATTGTGTCTGAAACAAAAAGAGATATCTGATGTCACAGACACAGATTTTTTTAATTATCTATAAGTACTCTTAAGTATTTCCAAATTATTATTTGTATGCCTTAATAGCATTTAAGTGTCAATTTTAGTGCCACAAAACAATCTTATATAGAATAGTCTTCTGTGATTTCCAGTGCTCAAAATATAGATACTAGTATATTTGTAGCCTTTTCAACTTGTCTAAAAACTTATTTAGGCATTTGTTTTGTATTTAAAATACTCTGGATTCTGTCCAGTAACTGTTGCTGTGAGTGGAATGCTTACATAAATTCACATATGTCTTTAAAGAAAAACAATTTGTTCTGGGAATGCTAAACATTCATAGAAATTAATGAGTTCTGTTTAAAATACTGTCAAAGGTTCATCTGGGAAAATAAATACACATCACTGGATAACTTAAGATCAGCTTCTGTATTAAAACAGAAGACATTTCACTGCTGGATTCTAAGAAAATACTGAAGCGTTGTGCTCAAAACATGTGTGTAGAAGCCAAGGAATTTTCAGTTTTATTATCAGATCAGCTAATGACTCCCAAGGTGGCCACAGGAGCTTAATACATCTCTCTCTGTCTTTGCATATATGAGATTTTTGTAGTACATTACTAGCTTGAAAAAGAATTAAAATGCACGGTACATTTGCTTTCTCTTGCAAATTTCTCAGGGAAAAAAAGTCCCAAACCAAAACAAAAATTCCTGTTTTGTCAAAACCAAAATAAAAAGATAAAAAATAACAAAAGCAACAGTAAAATGTTTTATGTGAGGAATATCTTAACTTAGACTTTGAGCTTATCAGGAAAATGTCCATTACGTCTGCATTTGAAGGATAAAAATATCAGAATGAACCCTTTAATGAGAAAAATTATTCAATTAAAGCAAGAACTTTTCAGTTAATTGGTATTAGTATTTAAACCCCAGAACCACCTCTAGCAGGTATCCTTTTCTGAATTTCATCAAATTATTTAGTTACTGCACATCGGTTTTACCATTCATTATTGCTCTGCTTGGGAGGAATGAAAGGAAAATTACTGCACAAATAGTCTATTAAAAAGTTATGTTTACCTGATCGTGAAACATAGACTAAACTGTGTGTAAGTTTAGTTTTTTAATTTTTAACTATGTAGTTAAAAGTTTTGGCCGGCAATGTTTTTTAATATTTAGTA
>WAAG01063291.1:4970-16003 GCA_013390105.1 Tichodroma muraria | reverse complement strand
GCTGCCCCCCAAGTCTCCCCACTTGCTGTCACAGTTCCATAAGCCAAGCAACATCCAGTCGCTGCCGCTCCCACCCACCCCCGGCCCCCCTCAGCCCGCAGCCGTGGTGGAGACCAGGAAGAAGAGACCCGGCCGAGGCGCAGGTGAGAGCGGCACCTCTGAAGGAAGGAGGCTTTTCTCTCCCTTCGGCTACTGGGGAAAATCATAGAATGATTTGGGTTGCAATTGGACCTTGAAGATGACTTAGTTCTTCAAGGCCTCCTTCCAACCCAAACCATTCTATTTCACTGGTGACTGGAGAGCATGGAGGGGCAGGGATGAAGAGCACGTGTGGGAGGAACACCCGAAGCATCCGGCTTTCTGAGATGTCAGGCAGTTCTTAGCACTGGGCACACATGCTTTAAAGTTTAAGCTGCCACTCTTGGAAGCGACATGCTGGTCAGTGAAGGCAAAGCCTTAGGACCACTGGGCTGCTTCTTGCTTTTGTGTTGGCATTGGTGTGTCTCCAGCAGTGCAGTGGGTACCCTGGCAGGCTCAGGTGGAGGAGCAGAGTACACACCACAGTGTCTGCCAGGTCAGGAGCTGCTCATGTGCCAGCCTTCCCGGAACATCCCTCTACAGCTTTACCCATGCAGGAGAGCAATATTAGCAGCAGCTGGGAAACACTACAGGCGGTAATGAAACAGATGGGGCAGCTACCAGCCATAGGTGAGCAAAACCAAATCTGGCTGCAGCCCTCTGCTGTTCAACAAAGACAAGCAGCCAGTGCCTTCTGTGATCAAGGTGGTAGGGCCAAAGGCTTCTCCATCTACTTGGGAAGTGGGATATTATCCAGTATTTTCTTGAGTATTTCCATCCTTCTAGATGATAGAAGGAAATTTTATTAGACTCCTCTAATGGAATGAAAATAATAAAAAAGATGAGTCTAGATCTGTGTGGGTTTGAGAAATGGAGACAGCTGCTTAACATGGAACATCTGAAAGAGAATGTTCTGTACCCTGTATTTTAGCAGCCACATGTCAGGAGAAAGATTACTGGTTCCCTTTGAGAGCCAGGGGAAAGGCCATGTAAGTACAGCAGATGAGGTGCCTTGTGGTGGTGATTAATGCTGCTCAGAACTCTCTGATGAACTGTTACTATGTCAAGATGCCTGTTTCTCATGGTAGTTCAGTTTGTACGTTTTCCATAAAATTACCCTGCCTGTCCCTTGTTATGTAGGAGGATAAGCAGTTTTGAGAGGCTGCTAACTTGGAGGCCTTGGGCTCCCTCCCCCTCACACGGCTCCTGTGGTAGATCTTCCACTTTGATGGCCCTTGCAACTCCTCAATGAAATGCACAAGACTAATGGTAATTCCATTGCATAGCTGCCAAAGTGTCAGGAAATTTTCTTTTAGACATACCACCTAGTGTGGTTGTTTCATTGATTTCCTTTGCTTAAAGAGACTGCTTGTTATTGTGAAAGTGGAAGGATAATCTTCCCTTCCAGACTGGGACAAAACCACACTTCAGAATGTCACACTTCCCTTAGAACTGGAAATGGAAAGCCCTGGCCAATTCCAATAGTGACTTGAATCTAATACTTAATGCTACAAATCTGTGGCCAGGCTTGGCGAACAGCAGCTACTGGTATTTTTGCCCAAATACTGCATGCTTTCTACACTCCCTCCACTTCTGTGTGTAATTTACTGTTGAGTTTAAGTCATGATGATGTTTATATGCTGGTCTCCTGTTGTTTTTTTTTTTAAAGGAACCGGTGCTGGGAAGCTGGTCACACCTCCACAGCCACCAGCAAGATCCCCAACAACTGAACTTACAAGCAAGTCCGGAATATCAGCCTGGGCTACAGCTCATGACCCCTACACACCACTTAAAAATGGAAATATGCACATCATTGGTAATATTAAATTAAATCTCTTGGCCTTAGTCAGTCATTTTAGTACAAAAGCCTCTGTGTGTCTCAGAACTCAAAAGCTCGCTCAAGACTTTGTCCTAGCAATAACAGAGTAGTATAATAGAAATATTTTTGTACAACCTTATACAAAGACAGAAAATTAAGGCTTTTTCACAAAGGATTTGAATTCAGTCAGTAGAAAAGAAAAACATGCACTACCTGCGAAGTTACTTAAAAATATGAAAAGTTCCCATAGGGTCCTCATATTACCATTCCTAAAACCAGATCGTGGACATTTAGAGGCTTCACTCCTATACGGCAAAGACCACTAAGAATTATTTTGTGGTCTGATGAATTGGCCATTCATTCTTGTTTACAGCTACATGTCTTGAAAACTACCACTACCTCTATTACCACAATACCATCAATGCAGAAAACTGGAATGGCAGCTAGAAGCTTAACTTCAATTTTAAGAGCAGGCAGTGATTGCAATTAAGGCTAAAAACTTGGATGGCTCACAGAAATACTCATCAAGATGGTTTATATGGAATGGGCCACTAACAATTCCAGGGGAAAATAAGCCAGCATTTTTAATTGAAATTAATTGTGGCAACATTGTTGGAGTTTTCTGGGGATGTTGGAGGGTTTGTTTGTTTGTTTGTTGTTTCTTTGGTTTTTGTTTTGGTTGGTGGTGTTTTTTTAAGTTTCTCTCTAGCACCAGCTAATGTTCATTTCCCTGAAACTTACCAGATGACTTTGAATCGAAATTTACTTTCCATTCTGTGGAAGATTTCCCCCCACCTGATGAATTCAAGCCATTTCAGAAAACATATCCCAGCAAGATAGCCAGAGGTATGTGTGTAAACATGAAAAGATCTGATCATTATCAAGAGGTTTAAAAATGAGGACGCAAAATAAAAAACTGAACCAGCATTAGCATAACTGGACTGCTAGCATAGGCACGGAGAGGAATGGGATTTGTCACAGTGGCAACAGGAACCAAAGATATAATGGAAAGCACTTAGTTACTTTAGAGTCTTAGCTAAAAACAAATTATGTGGCTGGACATGCAGCTTGTGTTTTTTGATTGCTAAATTTGCAAAGCCTGTGATATTAAAAACAGTCATATTGTAAAACAGACTTGGGCAGCTTCTGAGTTTGATTTTTTTGTTCACTAACTTGTGAAATCACAAAGAACGATGAGTTGATCCATGTCTTCCATTATGTATTTTGATTTAAATCCTATGCATGGTATTTTACACACCTGAATAACAGAGAGACTCAGTACCTCAACTTTGTCAGGAAAGTGATAAATGGCTGAACCTTGCTTTATTTTTTTTTCCTTCCTTCTTAACTTAGAAACTTAGAATCAGGTCACTGTTGTAGAAGCAGTTCACCTATCCAGTTTTGAAAATGGGTAGTTGGAAGTGCCGAAAGATCTCATGCCCATATTCTGCTTTTTATAAAGCCTGGTTTTCTGTATTATTAGATCTCCAACTTTTAATTAACCTTTTGTTTTGTTTCAGTGCTAAGGTACTTTGCATGAATTTTCATAGCAGCCTCAGTCAGGCTAATTTGTCTGCTGTATTCTGACTTCTTACTGAAGTGCTGCAGAGCACAGGCAATATGTGTGTGTGTGTTATGTATATATATGTGTATACATGTATGTGTATATCAGGGGCAGCAGATAAATGCAGCATCCCTGCTATATAACTGCATCCAAAATACCTATTTAAAATCTGTCCTATCTATTTACAGATCCCTCTAAAAATCCTCCATTAAGAACACACGTGAGATGAGAAGAGTCTGCTGCTGCTCTCTGGACTAGTATTAAAAAAGAAGAGCAAGATAATATATAAAACCGAAGGGGTCCCTGTTGCAGTCGTAGACTGTACTTGAATCACAAATACTGCAATATTAACATTTCTATAAACTGTAAAACAATATAAATGATACCTTTTGAACTGGCCTACATACTACAGGAATGTTAGTACAGGCTTTTAAATTACTGTGTATAGGTGAATATTTTTTAAGCAAATAAGCATAAAATTTAAATTCTTTGTAGTGTTGAAACAATTCTCATTGTGCTGACAATGTTACCTCAGAATGTTTTGTGCTACACGCCTGTAGTTCTTTTTTCCCCTTCCATCATAATTTTTGGAAATTCTCCAGTTATTATTCAGACATTTTTTCAATGAATTGTCAAACTAATATGCTATCTTTAGTCTGGTTTTATGTTTCTTCACTTCTTCCATTCTGCCTGGCCTCAGATTGCAGCAGAATGTCACTTTCATGAAGAGGTGGGCCCACAATCCTTTTCTCATGAAGCATGAAGAGGAGATGCCAAGGAGCTGTGGCTGCTAATGAGCCTACCTCCTAATGATTACATATCCTTATAGGATAGTGTCTGAAGAAGCCCGGCTGGGTAGGGTGGTCATGGACTTGACAAAGATGACAGAACCTTTCCAAAGTGGAGGAAAAGGAAGTTGCTCTATTGTAAGCAAGAAAAAAAAATGGTGTGTGTGAATACACGTGCCATGATGAGTGTGTGTAAGGACACATGTCCTGTCTTTTCCTGCTGGCAAAGTGGGTATTTGCCATGTCTGGGATAGATTGCCTTTATGCAGCAATTACAAGGCCTTTGGATGAGGGGTCCAAAACTTACGTTTTAAACAGGCAACTAGAGCTACTACTATTCACCATCAGGAAAGGTTCATTATCCAGAACACACCACGTGGAACACTCAGCCCCCAAAGTGGTTGTTGTCTCAAATAGAGTTGGTTGAGAAAAGTTACAACCTAGCAGTGGACAAGACTTGAACTACTGCTTTAGATATTCAGACCTTGGGTAAGGTCTTCGGATCACAGGTGTTCAGATCTGGTCCTAAGATGTCTATTTCTAGCAAGAATTACCCTTATTCTTGTGCAATCACTGCATTGCGAAGGGTGGTACCAGGTCAGGGAAGTGATTCTTCCCCTGTGCTCAGCACTAGTGAGGCCACATCTGGTGTGTGTCCACATGTGCTGTGTCCAAATTCTGGGCTCCCCAGTGCAAGGAAGACATGGCCGTGCTGAAGAGAGTCCTACAAAGGGCCACAAAGGTGAAGAAGGGACTGGAGCATCTCTCCTATGAGGAAAGGCTGAGAGCTGGGACTGATCAGCCTAGAAAAAGAAAGCTCAGAAGCAATCTCTCCAATATATATAAATATTTGAAGGGAGGGTACATACCTGTAGCCAGACTTTTTTCAATGGTGTCCAGTGACAGGACCAGAGGAAATGGACAACTGCAGCACAGGAGGCGCTGTCAGAACATCAGGAAACACTTTTTGACTGTGGGGGTGACTGAGCCTTGGAACAGGTTGCCCAGGGACCTTGTAGAGTCTCACTCCTTAAAGATACTCAAAAGCCATCTGAACTTTGACCTCTGCAACTGGCACTAGGTGACCCTGCATGGCCAGGGGTGTTGGACCAGATGACCTGTAGCCATACCTTTCAATGCCAACCACCCTTTGATTCCCCTTTTTACAGCTTTTCTTAGTTCCTAGACCTGGGATATGACAACCCAAGGCGCCGCTGGGGGCAGAGTGGCTGGAAATCTGCTTGCTACTAAAGGACCTGTGTGTGCTGGCTGACAGTGGCTAAACATGCTGAACAGGGGCCAGCGTGTGCTCAGGTGGTCAAGAAGGCCAACAGCATCCTGGCTTGAGGAGGTTCAGAGGGGACCTTATTGCTCTCTATAACCCAAAAGGATACTGTACCAGTGTGGGGGTCAGTCACTTCTCTCAAGTAACAAGGCACGGGATGAGGAAATGCCCTCAAGCTATGCCAGGAGAGGTTTAGATTGGGTATTAGGAAAAACATCTTCACCAAAAGGGTGGTCAGGCACTGGAACAGGCTCCTCAGGGAAGTGGTGAAATCACCATTTAATACCTACAGATATTAAAAAGACTTGTAGATGTGGCACTCAGGGATGTGGTTTAGTGATGGACTTGGCAGTGCTGGGTTAATAGTTGGATTAGATGATCTCAAGAGTTGTTTTCCAATATAAATGATTCCATGAATCACCAGCCTGAAAAAGAATACTGCTGTTCCAGGGTGAGTCTGGTGCTAACAGCCAGGCTATTACACTTATGGCATTAATTTATATAATTGCCATCAGTTCCCCTCAGTTAGAGGTGTAATAATGTTACAGATCACAGATGAACTTCCCCCATGATGTTGCCTTTGAACAAGACTATTTGGAAAAGACAAGTGACTGCATCTTTACATCCCTGCTTTTCTCTTTGTTCTTACAGCAGCTCAGTTATGCTGTAACTATTCCCACACAAATGCACGTTCATGGTGTGAGATGGTGTAGGGTTAAGAAGCTCTTCACCCACAGGACTCCAAGAAAGCAACATTAGTCTCTTTCTAGCCTATTATGATAACTTGCTGTACATCATATGAAAAGAAAAAAAAGTGGTGATGCTTTGACCAATACTGTCACTTATTGTAGTTACTTGATAAATCTGCATGAACATAGTAACAAGCAGGGGTCTACATCTACATTGTTTCTCAAACAACTGGAAAAGTTGAATACTGTTTTAAAAACTATTTTGTTATAGTACTATTAAAAGTGGCATATTGTTGGCTCTCATTTATTCTGAAATTTGTGTACTGCTCTGTAGTAAGTACCTTCCTAAGGATTTTAAAACTACCTAATGCTAGACTACCTGCCAGCAGATATATAAAGGAGAAGAAAATTTTACTCCATTTTTTATTATGGTTTGGGTATTTTAGAAACAACATCTTTCAGGGATGAAATTAGAAATCTTTGTGCCTATTTGCTAGCATTTCTCAAATGTCTCAATATATTTGCCATTCAAGATCCATTGAAGCTTCTGGAGATACAGAGAATCACACTGGCTGTCGCCCTGAGGCAGCGGATGCCCCAGGTCCCACTGTGTCCTTCCACTGAGACACACCTCTGTTCAAGACCACTGTAAATACTAAAACCATGCAGTTGCTCTGGTTTCTACTGACTGCACCCAACCATGTTGCTGTAGCACAGCTGGTTTTTTTGGTTTTAAATGCACTGTACAACTGAAGCAAAATCAACATGCTATTAGAAAATTACTACCTGGATCACTGTGCTCAAAATTATTTATTCATTCTGTCATATAAGCAGTTCCAAATAAGGACATAAATGCCCATGAGATAATTGCAAGTGTTGCTTTCTTCTTTCTTAAGAAACAGGCAAATAAGATATATGATGTTTTTAACAGGAACACACACTTCTTTCATCTTGCCTCCCTCCCAGCTCTCAAAGATAGAGGTCCAAGTTGTGCAAAATAGCTGTGAGAAGTGGTACATCCTAATTTTTGTCCTCTGGGGCAATCATCTTATCCCTGTTCCCTGGTTGTTCAGAAATAATCAGCTACTCCTATCAGGAGATGTGATTTCATGGGAAATCCATTTACTTCAGTTACAGGCAGCTGGAAAAAGCACTTTCAGCGGGCTTCATCCCCCACAGTGTTCTCTGAAATCAAGTGTACTTCTTGCAGTCAGTCCCTCCTCTGGTTAGCATAAAGAGCAGCTAAATTTCAGGGTCTACTTGAATATTTTCCTATTGTCTACACTTTAAAATACTTAGACACAAGAGTTGGTCCCATGATAGATAGCATGGGAGGATTTTATTGTGAATAGGAGATTATTAGGTGGGCCATAAGAGAAAATATATTCTTCCTTGTTTTCTCGAAGTGAAAAGGCCCCATGTTTTCTTGTCTAATTGCCATTTGTCATATAAGGTAATACCAAAGAAATGAGTCTGAACAGAACAATTTGATTTGAAAAATCCTGAGAATGCAGTGTGCCAATATGGCAATGACTATTTCCCTGATGCACAACTCTTACATAAGTTTCAACCTGAGGTGTTTCTGCTTTCTAAGGAGCTTTTACTTCTTCAATACAGAAGCCTGTGCTTCTTCACCATCCACTTTCCCAAACAGTGAAGGATTTTAACTCCATATGTTAACTTCCACTTATTAAAGACATGGAAGTCTTCTTTCAACCTCCTATATGAAAAATCCCACCAACCATCTTCACTGGACACAATGTTTACTGGTTTAATTCTCAGTGTTTGCCCTATCTCACTTCCACAAAAAGAAAATACAATGAAAAGCTGTCTTTTGTCAATGTCAAAGTCCTACAGGTCTGCCTGTAGGACTGTGGAGGAAGGGAAGCATGCTGCAGCATTGCACTTAATGTAAAGAAGCATAGAACAGCCATTTCTAAGCCTAACCAGTCAGATTGCCACACCTACCAGCAACTCACTGGTACTTAATGGATTCATCAGCCATGTATCTCACAACAGAGATTACTAGGAACTGTTCAGCAGTACAAAGGCAGAAGGATGGAGAATAGCCAGATATTTATCAATGTCCAGCATCTATTCCTTTACAAAATTCCAAACCTGTAGCTTGTATACAAATCTGACACCTTATTAACTGCATTTGAAGAGCCAATGTGCATGGATCTCTATGGCATCCAGGCTGGCTCTGCACTTCAGTACTCGGTTCTGGAGCAGCAGCCAGGTGCACTACAAACCCAAGCTGGCTGAGGGTGAAGGCAGAACTTCACCTGGGGACTTAATTCTGATTATTTGTACAGGCGTAATGTCAGGTGCTGAGTTACTGCAACCAGATACAGCCGTATGAGGCCAGCACAAGAAAGTCAAGAGAAGGGCAGGACTCACCATCCTGCCCGTCTCAAACTGTGATTTCAACTCTGCCATTTCAACTCTGTATGAATTAGCAAGAAGGGAAAAATGCAAGTCAGCTTTGCTGCAAGGCTAGTCCTGAGCAACAGAGGGAAAACCAGATTGCTTTCAATGACAATATGGCAATTAGCCTGATGAAGTTAAATCTTTTACTTTAATTGGTTGCCCAACATACATGTTTTAACATTCTGTACTAAATTAGCCAGCATGCACACAGTAATTGGACCAGTCAGTGACTTTCTCCTTTCACTATATACATACACAAACAGGAATATCACAAGATTGGACAAAGGAAAGCAATTTGTTAACTGGATACAGCTAGCAAGTAACATTTTTTCCTCTAGAAATGTTTTTTCCTGCAAAATCACAAGTGTGAAGACTTTCTTTCAAGGCTTGAAGAACATTGCAGTCTTCCAGTGAAAAGGCTAACAATAGCCACTGTAGCTGAAATGAGATAAAATTTGTTGAAAATCCATTCCAAGCAAGAGTGAAATTGAAAAAAAAAAATTGCTTGCAATGCAGCATAGGGAAAAGGGACTTTGGAGACAAGCTGAGCAGGTAGAAAGGTGGGTTTGAACCCAATTCTTAACATCCTCAGCTTAGTGTAAAAGAGGAGGAGGTTCAGAATGGGATCCAACATTTCACATTCACTGGTAGAGTAGTACCTAAAGAATTGTTTGCTTACTTTATTTGAAGAACTTCAGTTCTGTGTCAACACAGTCATAGAAAAGATCCACTACTTCAGCTGGATCCAGAATCTCTGTACGAGAAAGGATATCTTCCATTGCTTCTAAACCTTGTTTTTCAAGGTCTAACATAATCCTCATCAGTTTCTGGCCTTTATCCTAAAGGCATGAAACATCCAAACTCAGTTAAGCAGCAAACAGGCTCATTAAAGCATTTTACTGTTTCCCTTCATTACAGAGATATTTTCGAATATTTTTAAAAACGAAAAAGCCTTTTTAAGTACAAACTATTTCTGTTATTAGTTATTTTGGATGGCCAAAGGCTAAAAGGAACAGTCCTGGACACTTTGTGCATTAAGAAAAATAAGCAAAAAGGAGTTGCTAAGTTTAAAGCAAAGAAGGAAGAGGGTGAAAGATAGATAGAGGAAAATTATATAAGGCTTGTACATATAGTAGAGGCAAAGCAAGTTCTTAAGCTTGTAATCCCACTAACAGAACTATATGAGAAGACTAGAAGCCCTGAGAATTGCACAGATTGTAGAATTTGCATGTGCATCCCTCAAATCATCACCTGAAACATGATGAATAGATCTGAAATGATGTGTCATGTAACAGTATTAAGACTCCAGATCCCAGGGTGGTTTTGTGTGCCATTCTGACTTAGTGCTCTTTGTGTTTCTAGAAAATTTACTCCTGGAAAAGGTGTAATTTCATTTTATCCAAATGTTATTTAAACTCTACTTTTTTTTTTTTTTTTTTTTTTTTTAATGGAGAAGTGCTGCTTGTTTTGCTTGCAGCTTTCAAAACTGAGTTTCAGGGGGGAAAAAAAACCATTTGGAATGAGTGGTGACTCTGAGTTTTTCAGGATTTTTCTCAGCATTTTGCCCAGACAGAGTAGAGTATCTCATCTAAGGTTTAGGCTCTTGGATGGGCAGCTTTTATAGCATGAAGCATGAATAGAAACTGCATTTCCTTCTCTACCACAACTATTGGTGTCACATTGTGGGGACGTAACAAGCAAGGGTCCACGAGATGCTAAGATGATGCTTCTAGGTCTTCCCTAAATCAACATCTTGCATAATGATATGACAGCCAGCTGCACATTAAAACAGTGTTACCAGAGGCCACAGATTTTTAACTTACACCATTCCAAGAAATTAAAAATCTAGCCTAGACTGCATTTGAATAATGTTTGTACTAGCAAAGGTTATCATAGCTTCCTTAATCAATAACGGGTAGGTCTGAATGTTGTTACGGTTGTAGCAAGACTGACCCATGCAAACACACACAGAGGAAAATTGTAGAAAAGCAAGTCCTCCGTGGAAGTTCAACACAACTATGTGAGGGTCTTCCACAAATTGCCTGAATATCAATAAAAGCCTGGCAAGTGTGCCTTGGTGATCTTTCTCTCTGTTTCACTTCCTTAAAAACACTTATCCAGTTTACTGCTTGTAGTAGTTTGGCCGTGATTGGCCAATGTGTATTACTGACATTTGATAAAACCAATGAAAGCGTGGGTACGCCTTTTACGATACACCTTTTTTAAATGCAAACCCGGGAATCATCTCTCTCTTGGTTTCCGGCGAAGGCTCGGGTAACAGCTCCTGCCGAACATTCTCTGCTCCCCCTCTCCCCACGTGGCCGTCGGGCCTGGGGGGAGGGGGAAGCAAGTCAGGCTGACCGGGAAAAAGAAAAAAAAG
>WAAG01063276.1:2315-19339 GCA_013390105.1 Tichodroma muraria | reverse complement strand
AAGTTCTTGCAAGTGCCTTCACAGAGGTGCTTTCCGCAGAGAAATCTACAGTGACAAGGAAAGCAGCTCTAGCCCTGGATGCGCAGTACACCTGGGATTTGTTTTTGCATGCCATCCCAAACATACAGTGCTTGGACTGCAAAATTTTGTTACAGGTAATTTAACTACGCATTCAGTATAAATTGGAAGTACATAGATACACAGGACTATAACAGAGCCATTGCCACTGAAGACAACCAGTGCCACAAGGCAAGCAGCTGGTACAGGAGCATCCGTGAGAACAGTGTTGCATAAGCACACTTAATCCCATTATAACAAACACGACTTTCATCACAAGATGAGAATTTCAAAGATTGCACTGTCATGGGAGGAAGACCAAGAGACCAAGAGGAAATCGGCAATGAATTACTGATCAAAGATCAACTTATGAAACAGTTTATATAGGTGATGTAATTATGTAATGCACAATGACCAGGCCAGGAGGAAGTTCCTTGCCCCAACAAACTCTAATGGTTGTTCTTAGTGTGTGCATCATAGGAAGCAACAGCAGAGCCTGATCCTTAGAGTAGTTTTTGAGGCAAAAGATATTTGACATTGGGAAAGTGTGAAACTGTGACTCGTTTGACCATGGAGCTGTATACTACGTGACAGAGGAGGAGCAGTAGGGCCAGAGAGATATCAAAACAGTGAGTGCATAAAAGAAGGTTTGATAATTTCAAAGGGTGAGGAAATCACAGAAGCTTAGATCTGAACACATATTTTGCTTGCAGGATGAGTTTCATTGTACAGATGGTTACTATTTCATCTCAAAGTAAAGGCCATTACACTGTACGTGCTGGCTTCTGCTCAACAAATACATTCTGTTTCTTTCCTACCCCCATGAATTTCCCATTTTTCTTTAATATGAATTTTAAGACATTGGAGCTTACATAGTCCCAGCCACAGATCCAAAAGTTACGGCTCAAGTGTAGCTCCAAGCTGTTCTCTGGCCCTCCTCCACCCAGGGAAAGCTCTGGCTAAATACAGAGCTATAAAACTTCCTTTAGGTGACCACAAGGCTTTTATATTTATGTACCTCCTGACTGATAATCTTCTCCAGACACTCATACATGTATTTAGGGATGACAGTCTCTAGGGACTTCAGACATAAAACTGAAGAGCTGAAATCTAGAAATCTGCTACACAACTGACGGAATGTTTCCTTCTCAGTCTGGCCTTTTCCTTCCCTGTCCGTGTTACATAAAACAACCTTATAGGTTTGATTCCATTTAGTTGTCAGCTATAGTGGATATTTTTAGTACAAAAATTTTAACACTATCTTGAAATAGTGTTAAGCTAAGGACAGCCAGTGACATGGACAAGTGTAACACGACCCTATTTTTCTAAACAATAGAGATACTGAAACAGTTAACCTCTCGTGCTGTAGCTATGTTTTCAAACTAAAACTGCCAAGAGGAAAGGAATGCAATAAACATCTTTGAGTATACAAATACTGTAGAGAAGATGGGAGATGACAAGTTTCTTGAAAGATTTTAAGAAACACAGACATGGAAAATTATCATCTCCTAAATTATCTCCTTATCCGTGACTATTTCTGTGCCTGTCTCAAGCAGCATTCACCTTCTTCTCATATTCACATACAATGTGACAACCTTTGGTAGAAGAAATTATTTTATTTCATGTTGAGCCTGTAACAGAAAGACACAGAAAAGAATCACAATAAATACACCTAATGCTATCTAGGCCTCTGGCAAGCTTTACAAAGATGCTGGAACCCAGATACATCAGATATGTACCTATGTACCCAGACATGTAACAGTGATGCCTGCACAAACGTTTGAATTTCTGATAAAATTTAAGCAACGTGAAAAAAAAGACCTTAGTTTTACGCTGCTCTGCACAGTCCCCTGAGCCCAAGCAGCACCCTGAGAACAAGCTGCAGGAGATTAAGAGATCCTTTCTTTTTAAGAGCTCCCCACAATTAGGTGGATGACAACACTTTTTGTTTGTAGCCTAAGAATGGATGAAGACTGATGGAGAAAATTTTAATCTCTAAGGAGAAGTACTCTTTTGTTTTAATGAAGAAAGTTTAGTCCTGTTAAAAGATACCTTTCAAGGCAAAGCAGACTTACTTCCTCCAGTAATCTTATTCAGTATTTAAATAACCAGTTTAAGAAGAACACAAAGACCTAATTTCAGAACTATATCAGATATCAGGTGGATATGCAATTAACAGCCCTAAAGGAATTACAGTCTAAGCCTATTTAAATAACCGTTGTGATTAAGATGTTTGGCTGTCCTGTTTCTTTCCTATTTGGACGTACTAATAGCCCCATATCTCAGTGATTCTGTCTAGGTAAAGGGACTATCAGAGTGTTCCTTTCCATTTTCAAAAGGTACTTTCTTGTGTTATCACTCTGAAGCTTCATATAACCATAGAATATGGTTTCTTACTTGCATAACTTTATTAGTTTTATACCAAATGCTGTTTCAGATTGCTTGTTTTGTTCTCCCACTCAATATAAATATTTATTCATTATCCAAGATTTAATTCTACCTGCAAACATCATTGATTTTTAACTTTTATTGCCTTTAGTTTTGTTTCTGAATAGTCAGTGGTACACATATATATATCACCACAGGCTAAAAAACTGATTGTTATACTCGATTTATAATAAGAATTGCATCTAGTTGAACAGGTATTATTTAGTGACTTGTTTTAAAATTATACTAGATATAATTTTGATTAGAAATTGTAACTTGTCACATACTGAAGCAAGAACCATGTTTGTCTGAAACTGAGAAAGTGGCTGGCTATATATCCAAATGTGATATTAAATCCTGTTTTCTAGTTAGCCTTCAGAGTAATTTTCCTAAACTTGAGTGGCTATGTGAGAAGAGGAATGCCAAGCTTCCCAGGCAGAATATTCAGCACTTTTAGCCTATCATGTTTTGACTTTTACAAGATTTTTTTTGCTACTAACTGGCCAAAGTGAGGGCTCTGTGCTTGATTTACTGTTAGCCAGGTTAAATATACAGTACTGTAGAGACAGACTTGAACAGTAAAGATGCCTAGTCTTCAAAACTTGTTAAAGACAACACAGTTACAGACATGCACTCACCAAGACAGAACTTGGTTTGTTAGGATTTTATGCCCTGTCTTTGACTTTCCAACTACTGATGAATAATTGCACAGTGGGAAGCCCATGAAAATCTAAATTTTTAAGGAAAAATCTCATTGCTTTAGTTCTCAAAACCTAACTTTAGCATATTAAGTTTTGCCTCCTAGTAAGCTTAAGCGAAGCCTCCTTATAACTCTATGAATCTAAGAGTTTCTCCTCTTATATCTATAAATATTATTCAGAGATCTCAGAGTGACTGTGAACAGATTCTAACGACTGAGAAAGCTTTCAAGAAATGCCTGTAGTGTTTTCCCTGATCTTGCCTTTCTAACAGAGCACAACTCAGCAAGAATATAGAAAAGAATGGAGTTGCAAAATTCAGGAGGGGAAAACTATACCCAGAAGTTTTCCCCTGTGTCATTGTCTGCAAACATATGAGAAGAATCATACTATCTATAGATAATAGATGTTTCTGAAACAAAACCAAGCACCAGCTAAAGACAGATATTTTAATCCTACAGCCTACATGGCTTTCTAAGAAAGATGCAATTTAAATCAGAGGTAAAGGTATTATGCAGAATTAGCTGATAAGGTCCTCTAATCTTCTGTAAAAGAGATTAGGGTAACTGATGATTTTAATAGTCTCTTCTGAGCTTAAAAACCATGAAAGCCTTGTTCTGCTTTTTTTTTTGTTTTTCTGAAGTTTATCATCAAGAGTGCAGTGCCTCTTGACATTTTTGGACAAGTCCCAGGATAATACAGATATTGCACAGATTATCAAAACTTAGAACATTCCCTAAAACTTTTGAGAGAAAGAAAATGTTGAAAAACTAGCTACACAGAAAGTTTAGGTAAGAGGATGTGTGTATTAACAAGATTTTTCATGCCCAGCATTTGTCTGTTCTTACTGCACTTGCTGCTTTGCTAACTCTTAGTGTGTCCATCAGGCTGGCAATGCTCATGTAAACTTGTTTTGCAACAGCTCAGTTTTCGTCTGGGCTTTGCAGCTTGGGGGGCTGGGAATGCTTCTCTATTTACTTCTCTTCTAAACCTCTTCTTTCAAAACCACAGAACCCCTTCCAGCACGTAGAAACTATTAGAGTGATGAATTATCCATTCCCTCTTCTCCCAGATGTAACCATCTCAGTTACTCTTACAACTAAATATTTGTTGTCATCTCACATTTGTAAGAATTCTACCATGGCCAAAGTAGGAAAGCAGCAACACATAAATCAAAAGTTTTAATTTTCCATTCCATATGCCACAGTCTGCTAGAAGATCCAAAACAGACTGAAGTAGCTGTAAAGGAGCACAGACCTTACAGCTGTGGGCACAAGAGAGCAAATGTAGCCTTTTACCAGACCAGTTAATGTTGTGTAGACCTTTTTTAGTAATTATTTGCTTAGAGCTTTTAGTGTCTAGTTTTTCTCGTGCTGAACGGAAAAGCAGTTCAGCTGCTGTTCTGAATCTATCTCCAAATAAGTATTTTTCTTTCCATAGCCCATAAAGGGGACCGAGCACAGCTACATTCCTAAATTGGGTGCCCATCGGCAACGTGACTGCCGTGTGCTCAGCATAGCACACACTGCCATCCACAGCCAAGGCAGCCTTTGGCCATTTGAAGCAGACAGCAAAGCACACTCTCCCAGCAGGCTTCTCTCATGCACTGGCAGAGTTTAATTCAGCAGAAACCAGTGCAAACCACGCGGATCTGCCAGAAAGTGCTCTATGGCTTTTGACTTACATGGCCAGCTGGGAGCCCAAGGAAACTTCTCAAGATAGTACAAGGTCCAGGTGCTCCAGTAGGCTTAGGGATCATCAAAGCAAAGTGCTTGCACTTACCTATTTTTCCTAACACACACAGTTCCAGGAGAATGGAGAATGTCTGGGGTAATGTCACTGCTGTAAAACCACTCTTCTCCCAGCTCCCAGCTCCGCCAGCAGCACATGATGACATATGAGGGGAAGCTTCAGGCTGGGGGAGAAAGAGACCAGACCAGACAGCAGCATGAAGGTGAAAATACGGGAAAGGGGACAATAGGATTTAGGACCACGGACTAATATTTCACGAGGGATCTGTTTTGCTGGGCTGCACTTTCAGCAGTAGACCTGTGAGCATTGTAAAGCTCCACTCTAGGCTCTGTCTATACTTCAATTTCAGCCCCACAGTCTTCCCTTGGTTCATTTCTGTGGTGAGGAAATCCCTAAAAGGGAGATAGTCCATGCTTCAGGCAGCCCCTGGAGGAGAGTAGGATGATGGGGTATAGGGCATGGGGATCAGTCTGGATACAGCCCCTCTGTCACCCCTCTCTTCCCCTGAGCCTCCCTTCAGCCTGTCCTCAGTATCTCCTAAGTGTCTCTGTGTATGACGAGGAGGGAACCCTCCTCTTTGCATGACCCATGGAGTAAGGACCCAAACCCACTGAGAATCATCCTTCCCACCCTCAAAAGTATCCGGAAGAGCAGCACATGCTGCCTGGGGAAGGGATTCCCCGAGCAGTAGCCCACACATTCTCCAATGTCCAGGAAAAGTTAAGCCCGAGATGGCCCCTCGTCCGTTTTACCTCTGTCTCTCCATCTAAGAATTTCCTTCCTTCCCCCAGCGTAGGTAAGTTTAAGGGACTCTTTTTGCCATATGCCAAAGGGACACTTTTTTTTTTTAACAAACAAATGAATGTGTCAGTGACCTGGACTTGCATGAGAGATTTAGTTATTTAGCCCTTTTATTTGGGTGCTGTTTGTGCCTTTCTCCCTTTGCTTGCTACTGTTGAGGAGAGGGTCAGGGAAGTGGTGTGAAATGACTGGCTTTCTACTGCGCTCCAAAGTACAGTCTAGGGTTCCTTCCAATTGTTTCTAGAAAGTTATTCTGCATCTTAAACTCTTGTGGTTTGTCTTCATGCCTGGGAGTTTTGGATTGCCCTTTGGTAAGTGAGCAGAGAGATATTTTGGGGTAGTAGTCCTTTAGTCTGACCAATAATAGGTTCAATTAAGATAAAACAAGGAAAAAAGGGACAAGCTTTTGCCTAAAATTAAGTGTTGACAGAGCTACCACAATGTACCATCCCAGTTACAAGTTTCAGATTTTGACCATGTCACTTCTCTATAGCACAACAGAGATTTCACTATGTAACTCTTGCAGAGTAATTGCAGATAAAACGACTGATAAAATGATTTTCTTTCAGTAAATTAGTTGTTAGTAAATTAATGTTAGAAAATCCTTAGTCTGTCAGGACTTGGTGACTTGTTGATCAGGTAGCTACCGGAGTTTAAAAAAATAAAGGTTTGTGTTTCATTTCCTGTTTGATCTACAGGCTTCTGCCAGCCTATTTCTGCAAGATGGGGAGGAGGAGGCAGATTCCTCCTTGACACAGCCTGGGAGAGAAACCCCTGACTGCAGCCATAGTTGCACCAGGAAAGAAGCACTGGTCTTGGCAAAGCTTCTTTGTGCCATACAGAGCAATTTTCTGATGCTGTTGTTAAAGCAAAGCCCTCTACAGCTAGTGTTTGCTAACTCACCAAAACATGATACAGCTATTTAAGACAAGGGTTACGGAGTCATGTGCTGGATGTGGAAAGGATGTAGCTGTCCCCACTGAAATATGGCTGCTGCTAACATTTCGGCTCATGTGAAAATCACTGTGCTCCTGCACTCTTCCATGACCACATTTGGGGAGGACTTCGTTTTAGATCTTATCAAGAAGTCTTTTTCTCCCACAAGAAAAGATTTTGCAAAACTGTCAAGACTTTTGTTTCTACATTTACTCTTTCAAGTACTTCAGAGATTCTGAAGGCTTTCATTTTCAGTGCTTAGAATAAGTGCAATGCAACAAAGTTTTGACAGTCCAAAATATTTACTGTTACAGTACTTCTTGCTGTTCTAATTTATAGCCCTGCATGGGTTTTTTTACTATGCTTTTTAATTCATAGTAATGCCATAACAAGGACCAACATGGTCCTTGGATGTCAGTGGTTCAGTATGAATAAACAAACTTGAGCAATAAGAATCTAAGTCAATTACCTTTTTAGTCAAAGAAAAATGCATGTCTGAACTGTAGATTTTTCAGCCAGATCACATTACCACACTTTTCAAGTAAGCACTTCAGAGTAGTTTGGACACCACCAGCAAACCAAGAACATGAACACTGGCAGGGTAAGCTAGGCGTCCTGTCAGTGGCATTATACCTTCCAGCTTAAAACATGAGCTTCTTTTGCCCTCTCTCCCACATTTCTAACCTTAATTGCTGTGGAGGCAGGGCTGCCATTTAGCAAACTGCTTGAGCTTTGCATTAACATGTATTTAAGGCGACACTCAGTCCTACAAAGTAAAAGTAGTCCTCACACCCTGCCCACCTTTGTCTCTGCATCTCTCTTGGACATTCTCAGCGAGCAGCTGGGTAGTGAAACAAGCTAGTGTTATTTAGGTGCTTTGGCTTCCCAGGCAGCGTGGGGAGAGGGTCAGAGTTGCAGCCACTGAGGTGGCTGAGGCACCTTCCTGCAGGCAGGAGCACTGGAGCCAGCGGGGGTGAGTGCGGAGGCTGGGGACGGGGCCAGGCAATGACAGCACCAGCTCCCAGGCACGAACACCACCAGCAGGACACTGGCAGGCTTCCACTTCGAACAGCCCACTGTGCATTAGTGCAGTCTAAATAGGCATTTGGCAAGCCTCACATCACCTCATACGAGAGCATCTCACTCCTTAATGTCATCATTAATTCTGCACTAAGCACATCCCTTTTCAAGGAGGAAACAAGAAAGAAAGGCAAAATTCTTGAGGCAACAGTGCAGAGAAGCCTCAAGAGTTGTGGTTCCAGAGGACAGACCTTGCTGACAACTCCAGTGCTTTCTACAGGATTACTACAATGCAGTGAAAATCAGGAAAAAGGGAGTAGAAATAGTAAAAAAAAGAATATAAATCTGAACACAATCTGATCCAACTGAATACCATGTTAGGTATTAGAAGTAAATCAAGTAATCTTGAAACTCCTAGCAGTTTGTCTTCACTACTCAAGAATAAAACTTCAGGTCAGTCTTTCACAGCATTCCATTATAAGTCATGGTGCTCCAGGAGACATGTATATGCCCGCTTTTAAGAAAGAAAAAATGTAAGTGATTTTAAACTGTGTGCAAAGAACCTCCTAAACTACTATGGTAATGGCATGCATGCAATTAAAATATGCAGTCTCAAAAACAGAAGGTTGGGAAACTAAGGAACTCAAATTGCATTTCTCTGAAGTAACTACTAAGACAATAGAAAGGGGTACAGATAACACCATTCAAAGGATATCTGTGGAAGCACGTTACAAAGGTGCTTCTCTTCACAATTTGTCTACGGATATCTCAAAACCTTTATTTCTAGTCAGCTAGGAAGAGGTTCAAACTGTTTATCTGACTTCCACATGCATGGTACATGCATTTATTTTATTGCTTACCCTCTGATGTGCTGATGCCCAGCAGCTTCTCAAATATGTACCTGATAACACAGTGCTTCCTATAAATTTGTGACACTTATTGCAACATCAAGAATGATGAAAGAAAAAAAAATACAGTTGCTGTCAGCATAAAGCAAACCTATTTGGTTGATGGATTATAAGAATTCCTCAGTAAGAACCTTGATAAAAAGTTTATATTGTTCTTCCCATGCGAACAGCGTCGCTTGATAATTATCCATTCCTATATGGCACTTGGATCTTTTACATAATCAAAAGTTGCAAGACTTACTCCACTCCACTAGAAAAATTAATCACTCCACTTAACATTTCTGTGGCAGAAGAGGCTGGTATTCTCCATTTCACATGCAACAAAGAATACAATTGCCCACAAAGGATGTGAAGAACTGTGCTTAGCTTTACTCAAGAGGCATATTGTATAAAAGCTGTAAACTCTCAAGCTGAATGTAGAATTCTCACTCTTTCTAAAGACTGTATTCATGCTGATCCACACACAAGCATTGATGATTAACTACACTGTGCTCCTCCAGCTCTCCTTTATGGAGCATAAGGCTGTGCTTGTAGGATGACACACACCTGCTAAATACATATTTATGGAACAAAATCCAATCTGTGCATTCACTGTCCTTACCTCATTTGCTTACATATATGCTGTCCAGTTATCTCTCTGAAAGAATGAAATATTTTGTGCTTATATGTAACTTTTTTCAAGCAAAAAATTATTTCTTAAAATTAGTGTGCCTTTGAAAATATAACAAGCTCAGCAATGTTTTTGTCTAATAATCTAACATCACTGCTCATGCATTCTAGATTTAAAAAAGGTATGTAGCAGATTTCGGATTATTTCACTGGCTAATAAAGCACAACCTTGAGTACATTATATTTGGCTTCTACAGAGTAACTCAGTAACTGTATTCAGCAACATTTCATTTTACTGGGAAAAGGCAGCATGGTTGCTCTCTACCAACAGAATATATTTTAAAGTCAGGCCAATTGCATTCTGAGATGGATCAGGTTTATATTATAAACTGGAGTTCAGCCAATCCTTGAGTTTTGACGGAAGGATCAAAAGATTACAGGGACTACATTATCCACAGTTTTTCATTAAGGAGTCATATCCATTGGTTTTAAAAAAACATCTTGAGGCTCAAATTGGAACACAAATTACAGGCTGCTAAGTCACATCCCGAGTGCTCTGTCGCGTGGTTATCCAGCTGTCAATTCCGCAATCCTATAAGCAGTGGTATCTTCCACACTGTGCTACACTCGTTGCATCTACAGGCAATACTTTCATGCACTGTTGCAGCTACTCTCTGACAACAGCTGGTCCAGAATCCCAAGAACTGAGAATAAAATTCACACAAACTATTAGAAGAAAGCAATCTGCTCTGTGCACTGACAATTTTCCGCAGTAGCTTCATAGTAAATCAAGAGGTGACATATGGGATCTGGATTTCACTGAGCCATCAGAGAGGATGAGTCTACATCATTCTCCAAGTGCACACTTGGCTCTCCTCCCTGCATACATTTGGGCATAGGGCCATGCTGAAGCTGAGTGCACCAGAAACTTGATGCATCCTGCAGTCCACACTCAGCCCATCTCCCCTTGCAGCAGCATTGCAGGGCAAGTGCTGACCAATTTGCACTCACCAGGCTGAAACAAAGTCTTGTTCGTGGGTTCTTTTGTTTCTTTGTGGCTTTTTAATTGGCTGAAAAAGGAAGTGCTGAGGTGTACAACCAGGCTGACCCCTGTTCTTACCTGTGCCATCAGAGTGGTACCAAAGAATGTTAATCAATATAGGTACTGGTGTTCTATATAGGTAAATACTGGCTCATCATTGCCAGTAGCTGTCTAGAAATGATTTATTTAAAATATTCCCTTGCAAAGACAACTCTTAGAGTTCCATGTATACTACTTAAGTGCAGGTGAAAAGTGTACCAGTTAATGGAAATACTAACTGGACTCGAGTACCACAGACCAGGAGATTAGCATTTAAATTTATAGTTTTTTGCTGTTGGGTTCTTTGTGGATTTTTTTGTTGGTCTGTTTGAAATTTTTAATTCAAGACTCACAACCATTTAAATATGTAGAAGTAGAGGCCCTAATGACTGCAGTCTTCAAAAAATTAATTTAAAACACATCAGAACCCTCCACCATATTGTGCAGAACTGAACCCAGGAAGTGGCTGTTGTGGCTATGGAAAAGTATCTCCCAGTCACAAATCCAGTGACAGATTATGTTCCTTAATCCAAAACATTTCCCTACTTATGTGGCTGTTTCCAGGGACTGACAAAACAGAATATGACTAGAGGACCAGTCAGCTGTACTGGGTAGAACTAGCAGATGACCAAAACAAGTATATTTAAATAAAGTGCCTAAAAGTTCAATACCAGTTTTGGACAAATCTCACTTTTGATGAAGTGGGATTTTCAGCCCTTGTACAGTAAACTGTGTGGGTACCTGCTGTCCTTCAGTCATAGCTGTCACAGCATCAAGCTTCAGAGAGCTCAAGAAGTGTCTGGACAATATTCTCAGGCATATATATGGTGTGATTCTTGGGGTGTCCTGCTGGGTGCTCCTGGGTCAGGATCTGGACTCAAAGATCTTGATGGATCCCTTCCAACTCAGTATATTCTATGATTCTGTGATTAAATAATGGCTTTTTCCCAATACCCATCAATAGGTGTACTCCATACTGCAAGGGAAAATATCTTCCACCACAGCTTGTAATGTTTGTGACATAAATATATAAAGTGCTTCAGTTTCCGCTTCAGAGGAAATAGTCATATAGTCAAACCCACAAATTGTCTTATGGAAAACTTATTTCAGAGACAAAACCAAAACCACTCGTTTCTTCTTAAGCTAATTTAGGGCTTTCCAGTCAATTTAATGCAAAGAAATATATTTAACTTTAGCAGCAGACTCATGTTTAATTTCCTCAAATCGTGTAATCTTTATCAGCTTTGTAGTAAATAAAGTGATTCTTACCTGGAAAAGAGACAGAAGCACAGTTCAGGCATTTATTTTTTCTAAGCAATCAGCGAATACACTGTTACAACCTTTGGGACATCAGGACTCCTTCTGTAAAAAAGAAATCCCTGTAACCCAACAGCACAGAGATAAACGTTTACTTCGTTAGCACATTTACTTGGTCTGCCTAATTTTCCAGCATCCCGAACTCCTCAGTCAGTTCTGTGGGCAGTTTGCTTAGGAAGATTCCTAAGCTGAGTGCAAAGCATGGACTCTGCAAACGGTGGCATTTCCTACAGAAGGTACGAGAACAGTTAAGTATGACATCCAAGATACTTGACAAATAAGCATGACTGAAAGAGAATTGTAACGGTCTAGAAGCCAAGTAAAAACTCCAGTGCTAAGACTGGAATCAGCAGCAGCAATATGATGAATTAAAAGAAAAAGTTCCACAGAAGTATAGAGCAAATCAAAGCACCATAAGGAAATGAAAAAACTCTCTCAGTTTAGTCATAATCAAGGCATATTTTACTGACAGATCAAGAGACCACATGATAAGACGTCTTATATAATATTAAAAATTTCACATCATTACAGGCTTCATTTGAGCTACAAAAGCAAGAGATTTTGTATACTTCATGCTGACAGTTCTGGAGAGAAACTGCAATAAAATTCTCAAATATATTCAGATTGATTAGCAATAACCATACTGCAGCAGCTGCCTTGCCATTGCTCAGCACTTTGTGTGCACGAACAGCACGAAAGATGTGACAGTACTGTGATTTGCCTGATATTTGTAGAATTACACAACATGAAACATATATTTAAGGAGGAAGTTTAAAAGGCAGCTCTTGTTTAAAAAATCGCCAGGTAAAATTCCAACAGTATATAGAAAGTTAACACAATGTATATTCACAATTATCAAAGACTGTGAAGCTCAAACTCTCATTAAACAGTATTTGTTTAAAAATCACAAGAAGTTTGAAAACAAAAATATTTTTGGCATATGCCAATTCTCATCTGCTGAACCAGGGCACTCTAACACCTTCCATCACTTGGAGTACAGAACAGAATCAATGCCCACATTGCTGGTTCTGTTGGGCAATCTCCCGCAAGCATCCCTGAGATGGATTGTTACCATTAATCACACTGGACTGGAAAGTTCATCTATTCTTGGCTTGATAGGGTAGCACTTTCTCTCCGATAAATGCTTCAGAATGAGAGTAAAAATTAGTTTCATAGTCCCAGCCATCTATTTCAATGAAGCTGAGCACTGAAGGAGGTTTAACAGCACATCCTGTAAGTCCTCAAGTATTTTCAACAGGACTCGAACATCAAATATTCTTCCCAGATTACTGCATTAGAACTGATCAAAGTGGTGTTTCAGAGAGGTAGTAATTTCTCCAGACGCTTTAATAGCACCTGGATCAGCACTAGAAAACCTGCCAAGAGGTGCTCTAGCTCACTTCAGCCCTCAAGCTATGAATATGACAGTAGAAAGATAATGCTGATCAAGAACTGAGAATAAAACAGTACCACAAAACGTCCTTTCACTGATATTCACTCCCTCCTCCAGCACACTTGTACCTTTGAGGAAATGCAGGCTATTTGGTTCTGTTCACTAAGTAATAAAAAATGTATCAGTACTTGGGGACTTTTTGAGGAAAAACAAGTATTTTATGATTCAAGAACTTGAATCATTTATCTACAGTGTGGTATTTTAAACTCTTTTGGAAAAAAAGTCCTGCAAATGCACATAAAAATCTTCAACGAAACCCATATCAAACTCTTCGTGTGGAATAACCAGGAATTTGAATGCAGTAGCAGATTCATTATGGGAGACAGCAACATGGAAAGAGGCAAAGCATGCAATATAATGCCCAACGAAGTATTGCTGATCCAACACCTCAAAGTCTAAAATCTTCATGTACCCCTAGCTGATTGCTAACTCCTTACAGCATCTTCAGCTAATGCTTACCTTTAGAGACAAGGTGATATTTGGTAAGTACCCTGTACACACCTCCATCATGTTAAGTTTCTGAAGTCTTGCTTTAGTAGTCCTTACCACATGTGTATATCTGGTATTGTAACAACTGAATCAAACCTTTTATTCCTTTAGCTGCCTTGAGAAGCGAGGAAAAACATTTGGAAGAATGTAAAAGCAATAAACTCAAGTGCTTACATTTATTTCCTAAACAAAGCACAAA
The DNA here is from genome assembly GCA_013390105.1 of Tichodroma muraria. Lineage (NCBI taxonomy): Eukaryota > Metazoa > Chordata > Aves > Passeriformes > Sittidae > Tichodroma > Tichodroma muraria. Next base: position 5,592 of record WAAG01063276.1, on the reverse strand, counting down.
CAAGGTCATGCTTTCTTAAGTAGCAAATCCTTGACCACATGAGTAAAGTCGCTAGGTCAAGTGTTGATAGTAAAATCTGATCTTATGGGCCTTAGAGAAACAATGTGTTTATTTGCTCTGCATTAATATTCTGAAGAAAGCCATCTATTTGGTCGCAGAAAAATTAAAAAAGGCCAAAACCGTACCACCAGATAATTACTGTGAAGCCATCCACTACAAATGAACCGATTATGCAAAGAGGGCCTCGTGCAGTGCTTAGCAGGAGATCTCACGAGCAGCAGCTTCCTGAAATAAAAGCAGCTGAGTACAGACGAACTCGAGACAGCAGTTGAAAACATGTCCTGACCAGGCAGGCAGGAGCACGCGTTGTACCGCTGCACCTGCAAAGAACAGTCTGCTAAAGAAGTCCTCTGGCCGTACAGTGCAGCGCTTTACCTCCCTGACTTGCCATCGCCCCGCAGCCCTGATCGACGGAGAGATACAAACACATTTGTTCCCACAAGGTCACAGCAGGAACAGAAGTACGGAAGGAGTCCACCAACCACAGAGAACTGACACCTTTTCTAGAACTCATGTTTGCACTCCACTTCTGAACCTCAACCTAGATTTCCAACTGATGGCCAGATGAAAAGGAATAAAGTTGTCCACTTCCTCCAAAGAAGCTATTTGGCAAGAACCTTGATGAAATTCAACAAAACCTGAAAATAACATGTATTTTTAGTTAAAAACACAAACATATGGCACTCACAGACCATTAGAGATCTCTCAGTCACATCTCCACACCTGTATTGTGAAGCTGGAGAAGGGGAAACAAGTACAGACCAAGTATATAAAGAAGTAAAGTAAGAACAAAACATCCCCTAAAAGTTGCACAGTCATAGAGAGGAAAAATTGATCTTTTCAATACCTTGAGTAAGGAAAAAAAATCCATTACACCTACACACCCAGAGCGATTTTATCTGCTAGACTGAAGGAATTCTTGGGTCAGAATTGCACTGACACCTATGCGCAAATACAGAGCTGATGCAGAGTCTTAACTTTTGAAAACTGTGGAAAAAACTGGCTATTTTATTTTCATTTCTCACAATATTTTTCCAGAGTCAGGGAATGCCAGTGTCACTGAAAATCCTCTCAGAAACAATCATGTAAGTAATGAATCCAACAACTTCAAAATGGAGTTAAGGTGTCGTGACATGTGCTACCTTTTTTTTCAATAGCTTCTTACTTTAGAACAAGTTCACGACCTAATTATTATTTCCTCCTCCTTCTCCCACTTCTAAATGTGCAAATACAACTCAACAATCCCAAGTATGCATTAGATTTATGAAAGCTCCTTAAAAATTATTCTTAAATTGCATTTCCTATACTTTGATGTATGCATAAAGGAAACATTTTTATTTTCATTTACTGCAACTACTAATATTGTGAATATCTGGGTTTTAAGAGACTTGTGTTTGCCATAACTCTTAATCTTTAAGCTCTTCCCTGAAGAGCTGCCTGTTCTGCTATTAAGTTACTCTCTGTGAATCCCACACTACTCTAGCTTCTTCTGTTACATGTAGTACATGCATAGAAATTTCTGCAGGTAATGCAGCAAACTTTCCAGTCTCATAAATCATTTTTATCAGCTACTTCTAGAAAGCAGTGACAAAGCCTTTTAAATCAAATTATTAGTGTTGTGTAACCTGAGTTTATATTCAAGATAAATTTTGCTTCATAAAATACTTAAGTCATCAGCTACCTGAAGAATTTTAAAAGCATTTGTTATAACAGCAAGGCACAGATAAATTCTTTACTTCTTCTTAGTAGTTCATACCATTAAAATACTTCAACTGAAAATTACATTAGTTTTATTTGGTTTTACTATCAGCTTATTATTAATTGTGGGCTTAAAACAGCACACTGACAAAGGATGCAATTAATAAACATTTTGGTTTTGCTATCTAGATGAAAATCACCACATAACTAAAGATGCAGTTAAAACACAGAGAATAGTTTAACACGCTGTGTGGCCTTCTCCTTAAGTTTTTAGGAATGACTGACATACATAGTATAAGGCCCCTATAGGCAGAGCTATGAGCACCATTTAATATTGTCCAATGCCTGTCAGGTGAAAAATCTTCTCCTTCTGGAACAGTAACTTGTTCAGATGTAACAGAAACTTTTTAAGAAGACCCCTACAGTTTCATTTTGGCAGAAGCTACAGAGAACCCAGATGCGCAGCTGAGGAGGACTGCTGGAGGGAAAAGGAGGAAGAGGAGGCCAATTTGACAGGGAGATGGGATAAGACCATGAGCTAAGAATTAATACGGGGTCAGTTTGAGTTTCCACACTCCCCCCCACGTACTTCACGCTCTTTCTGTAGGAAGGAATGGCAGAGACCATCCACCCTGGCCTGGGATCACTCCCCTTTGCCTGACCAGGAGCTGGAGGCACAGGACACACTGGTGCCTTAGGGCAGTGAGGAAGAAAACGAGGCCTTTCATCCCACAGTTGTCACAGCAGCTTCAGGACAGCAAGGAGAATTACTCGCTTGCTTTTGCCATGCTGGCTGAAGTTGAATCACCAACCCAAAACACCAAGTTTGGTCATCTCAGCTGAGGTCTCCTTTGCTCAGCTATTTATATCAGGCACGCGGCATGGGCAGAAACTCGCGATATTCAGCCATGGTGGTATTATTAGAACAAACATGGGGGCGAATGCCACTGGTTTTCCAGTTCTGCTTTAGCTGCCTTAGCTGGACAGTTTACAAATGCTGTGTGAAAGCAGGGTGGATGTGTTTGCATTCTGTTCACAGTGCATCTTATTTGAAAACCAGCACCTACAGAAGCCTGACAGTCAAATGAAAGAACTTTGTAGCAGGGCTGAGCAGGCTTTGCCCTGACAAGGCCATGATAAATTGAGGGCACAGGAATCCATTTCTCCAGTGACTGAGAACATGTGCTACTGTTTCTGTGAGGAAACCTTCCTCCTGAACTAATTAATTGAGTTATTTCTTTTCTTGTTCTTCATTTTAAGACACTGAATCTACTTTTTCAAGGCATGCTCAGGTAAACCAAAGATTTAAAAAGGGAAATTAATGAAGGCCAGTCACAGTCAGTAGTAAACAAATCCTTTGAGAAAAGGCAAGGCCCTCAAAGGCCTCGCACTACTCCCCTCGTTTTCTGGACACGACTTGTGTTTTAAGAAGCAGAAATTAACTGAAAGGGGGTATAACTTTCACACTGTTAGACAAGTAAGCAGAAGATCCACAAAAAATGCAGAAATACTAGCCAAA
>WAAG01063272.1:578-12812 GCA_013390105.1 Tichodroma muraria | reverse complement strand
GAGCTACTCTGAAAACAGTAACAGCTCAGAGTGCAAGAAAACCTCAAGAGAGCCGTGGATTTCTGTGCCTTCCTGATTATCCGAGAGGCTGCCCACAAGAAGGACGGGTGCAAAACAGGAGCCATTTATAGCAACATCTATAAATGTAGGGTTTCATTGAATTAGAATGGCTGTTACAGAAAGATAAGAGGGGAAATTCATTTCTCTGGATCAGAGGACAAACCATGACACAGCAAAGGAGGAAGTGAGGCCAGCAACGTTTTCAAGAAGCCTCTGACACACTGACAATAGGTCACAGAAGAAACTGAGTGATCAGGACTAGCATCATCCATTAATGTCAAAACAACTTTGAAAGGAGGATTAGTGAAAAGATACTGTCACAGGATGAGAACAGGCTGAGAGGGAGAGCAGGAACAGCACTTTAACATGGAAGAAACTTAATGGGAATTTTTTCTATTAGAATTGGTGTTGGCAGACATTAAATGTATCAGTAGATGAATGTTCCATTAGCTTGGCAAAACATGTAGAAGACAAACTAATTGGCTTAATACAGACTTAAGTTTGCGAAGATTTAACAGATGGAGATGGATGAGCAGAGTGATTTCACATGAAATTCAGCACTGGAGAATTCAAGGGTTAGGTTTTAAGGAGTCCTCCGACACATTGCCTGGCTCGGGGCAGCCTGAACTGGCCCATTATGGGCAGATTAAAGAGAACAGTAGTCCATTNCTGGCCCATTATGGGCAGATTAAAGAGAACAGTAGTCCATTCCTATGAATGGACATGCAGGTTAAACTAAATGATGCTGAAGAAATGTAAATATTTATGTAAGATTAATATATTTTTAACTGAAACACTGTGCTCAGTCCTGGTCATCTCTTTGGTGCTATGTCTTGAATGAGAAGAGCCTGATTTTTGTCTGTAACCAATCCACGAGCAAATGCCGGTTAAACTATTTTCTGACACTGCAGATACAAACAGGCTGTTGGAATACTCAGCAATAACTTCATGTTTCACATTGTAGACTACCTTGAAGTTCCTGGGCTGGTCATTTACAATACTGTGCAGAAGCTGTCACTAATATTTATACCATTTGTAAGTGAAGTAGAAAGGCCTAATATTTATTCCAAGTTAATGTTGGGTGTCACGCAATTGGTGAACATCAGAGCCTTACACTGACACCGACACCTTCATGCCAGTGGCACGGGGGAAATATTAACTGGCAATAATGGAAGATTATTTAATGCTTGTGTCACTTTTGCTCCATTCCAGAAGAGCTTAAATGGTATGTAATTAATGTACTTATGTGCTCTTAAATATGCAAGTCCATCATAATTAGAAGCAGTGGTTAGAGTATTACATTAATACCTATATTACCTGTCCCTATTTTATAGTACCCTGACGTGCCAAGTTATGAACACTTAACTAAAATGTAACCTTTGGATAGTTTATTGAAACTTCATGCATTTGTTTGGTTTAAATTCCATCAGAAAAAAAGAATAATTTAGGTCTTTGCATTGCTTTAATCACAGCATTTTAGATGAAGAGCTCTTCAGTATGGACTTCATGGGCAACATGTTACAGAATTCCACAGTGACACACTAAAAGTCAAGTTCATGACAAATGGAGAGGTAGGCCTTCAGCAGGGATTTAAGACTGAATAATGAGAACACACATCAAAATAACACATGGGCTGACATGAATACTGTGGTATTAAAAGACAAAGCAAAAACGTAATAAAAGGTGAAGTCCATTTATATATATACAGCTAAAGAGCTGTGCTAATATGTTAGGCAGCTTCATTAATGTCAGCCAAAAAGCATGACCAATATGGGTAATAATTGATACCATTTGTTGGAAGCAGAAGAAAAATACAAGTGCTTCAAAAGCTCAATGACTCTGTTGGCACAGAGAAATCAGTGATGGATTTTAGAAGGTTTCCAGCCATCTCAGAACTGAGGTTCTGGAACAGTCTTCAGACAGACTTGAACAACCTACAAAGCTTTAAGAGCAAAGCAGATAATTTGACATGAAATTACGTAACACTATGGACTGCAGCAAGGGCAGTTAGTGATCCCCAAGAAAAGGTCTTAAAATCTGTTTGACCAGTACATAATGAGTTCAGTCTCAAACGTTTGTTTGTTGTGTGTAAAGCTGAGTAAAAAATACCAAACATCCAGACTAAAAGATCATTTAATATTTATTTTTGAAAAAAATACAGTAATAGCTCATCTCCTAAAAAAATGAAGAATTTGAGAGCCTTGTGAAGCCTACACCAATTTCACTCCTGGCCCTTAATTCTTCTTGTAACACAGCAGTTCAGAAATGAGAGTATCTAAATATTCTTCTGTGTTCTACTTGCACTGGCTTAGCAGTATTTTTCTGCCTTTATCATTGTTATGTCACACTGGAAACTTTGAGGGCAGGAATCGTGTACTGCTAAAGCCCACGTGTGTTCTCTAGTGCTGCAAAACAATACACAAAGGGTCTCACAGTGACTGTGTTTGAAGACTAAGCATCATCTCTCATTCAGTTATCCTGAATCTTTTTACTGCTTTTTCTGCTCTCTGCTGAACCTTCCATACTTGTGGGAATGCAAACTGCAGACAAGTGTGCTGCTAACCACTGAAGCCACATACTTGCCCTATGAAATCCACTCACTCATACATAAATTCCACAACAGTAGCACCTCACCACTGATCCTTACATTTTGCCACTCATATGTCCTTTTTTGTCTTTTTTATAGTATTTTTAGTCTTGTGCAATCAGAGTTGTCTCTTCCATCATGAAATACATGAAATTTCAAACAATCTGGAAAATCAGTCTGACTTCCTGAATAGTGTGTTGATTTTTGTTTAGTTCACTGATTTCTTTCATTAAATTTCCAACCTTGATCTTAAAATTTCTTGTACTGATGTCATTGAAAGGTTACCCCACTTCTCCAATCTGAAATTCTTGTTCATTCACTGAAGGTCTCTATGAGCCATGTTGATCCTGACATTGTGAACTCATTCAACTAATTAGTACCTATGTCCATAATGGAATTGTTTATGAAGTTCTATTTAAGTATACCTAGGATTTTTCAGGTCAAGACTGAATGGCTTAATGACTTGGCTTCATTGAAAAATACTGTTTGCTCATGCCCCTTATCCTAACTTACCCAGACAACTCCGTATCACTGAACTCTTTGCTATTTACTGAACCTCATGTTCGTTGCAAATTTCTGCAGTTATGACTTTGTTGTTGGTTGGTCTAGACCATTGATTAAAAAAAAAACAAACAAAGAAGTTTAATGACAGTCTCTAGAACAAATTACTGGAAAACTACTGACACTGACCAACGTGCTTGGTATTTACTCACCTACACCTGTGTTTTGATATGCATAAAGTACATTTTAAGGCCTATATAATAATGTTTGGAAGGATGACTTTGCATTATTCCATTTTTCTATCTAGTTTGCATTGAACTACATCAACAACTAAAATTCTGATCTAGGGCAAAATAATTTACTTGTATTCTTATCTCTGAGAATACTTTTACATGAATATTTTTCCATAAATGGGATAAAGACATATTTTTACCATGAACAGGAGATCCTTCCTCAGCAAACAGATAAGGTTCGAGATTCTTCAGAGAACTTCTGCCCTCAAGTCGTGCAAGCAGCTTTTAAAGACAAGACAAAGAGACACACTGTTAACTTAAAATAATGGATCTCAGGAAACAAATTTAAAGGATTCTAAGAACTGACAGTTTTCCATGACAGTCCTACTGAAATATTATCCTGATCTAAAAAATGTTTTCATAAATATATATGGAAATGTATAGTCTGGACTACAGCAACAGAAGGTCCCACCCTTTCAAACAATGAGCTCACAGACTCAGTGGCAATGAGGACTGGTGGTATGAAGAGAAATAAAGTTTAAAAAGCAAAGGCTGCTCAGGGACATTAGTGAGAGGGACTGCCTCTGGTACACAGCAGTGCTGCCATTCCAAAGAACAAAGAGAAAGAACATAATTTGTAACAACCATCACCTCCAAAAAAAATACTGGCTGAGAGGTGAAACCTTACCCATCATCAATCCCCTGAGCCAGCCTCTCTGAGCATTTATAAGTAAAACCATGTGCATTTCACTTGAAAAGAGTTACACATGACTCCTCTGGGCTACAATCTTATTATATCATAGTTATTTGCACAAACAGAGTATGGATTAAGAACGTTCAAGAGTAATTAGTCACCAGTGGCTCTGCAAGAGCCTTTCTAAAGCAAGCTTGTATTTGTTAAGCAAGTTTTCCAAAGCCCCTCATAAAGTACGTCCATTGTAAAACTAATTAGTTCAAAGATCATTGACAGTTTCTTAAATTGAGAGGTATTTGCAGAGCAAGTAGACAGGTATTCACAAAACCTGTGTTATTAGTAGTCCTGGCACAGTGTGTAAATCAAGAATGAATGTTTTCCTTCACTAGAGGTACTAGAGGTGTTATTCCCTATGTGTATTAGCACACATGGGAAAGGACATTATTGGGATGCTCAGTGTCACCAGAGCACCCACCCTGGTGCCAAATACTACATTCTCCAAGACACCCAGCTGTCTTTTAAAGATCCGAACAAAACAAATCCTGTTCAGTTTTATCCCATGCTCGAGACCAAAAGAGCAGTGAGCACACACCTTCAAACAACTGCTGCCTTCTCTGGCTTTCCTCCTTGTCACATCCATGAGCAACATTTGCTCTGAATGATCTTTTAAGTTCTTTGAACAGTTGTGTGTGTGTTTGCCTTTAACAGTAAAATAAAACAGTTTGCCTTTAACAGTAAAATAAAATTCCTGAATGGTCCTGAATGACTTTACAGCAAGTGGTCACAATGGTAATCTAAGTGTGACATTTTCATTGACATTTTAGAGTCCCTTCCATTAACAAAATGTCAATGCATTTGCCTTGGCCTCTTCACACGTATCCAGGAGTTTTCTGACTTGTCCTCTGAAGGGCCAAAAAAACACTCAAATTGACCTTGCTCTGATCAGCAGATCCTCCCACTACACTTCACACATTTGTGCAGAACAGAAAACACACAGTGAACTCCTGGAAACCAGCAGGGTTCCATGACCTGGACAAAGGAAAAAATCCAGGTGGACATATGTACATAAGAATACAGGAATGTAACTTGGGGCACATAAACCAGCAGCTCTCAACTACCAAGAGGGCCTTGGCAGACCCTACATGTGCAGCTCTTCTGTGCAAGCAGCTGCCAGGGCCTGGCCCTGGCCACTGGGGAGGAGAGGCTGCACCCACTGGGGAGAAGAACCAGGAACCTCTCACCCCTTCACTGGCAGTGGAAGTTGAGGGAAAGAGGAAACCCACCACAGGCTGCTGCTTTCTGATGCTCTTCACTTCTTAGCAGAGGAAGCACCACTGCGGCACACAAGGATAACAGGGGATCAATGATGGGCACTGCTGGGGCCAGCAGTCACAACTACTGCTGGCCCAAACACATTGCTGCAGGCTCCTGCTCCTAAATTAATCTGTACATTAACAAATATATCCTCTGCAGTTTATTCTTTCAGGAACAGTGAGCCGCTGTCTCCTCTTAGACTACGAACTCTAAGTTTACTGAGAGACCCCTGGAAACACACAGGAAATTGATCGCTATCATCTAAATATGAACCTGCCGTTATTTAAATGACAAGTTTATATATTAATTTTAAATAACTACAGGTGCTTTCTCTGAACACTGCTCATGTAGGTAATTTATGGTAATTTGCTGATGATAGCGCACCTGTGTTTTTATCAAGCTTGTATTTACTTCCGAGTTCTGAAGCAGAATCTCCAAAGGCACTTGCCTCATTAGTGCCATGCTGGGAGCAACGGGGTTCCTGGCAGAAACAGCCAACAATTTTCCCTCAACTCTCACAAAGGTTTGTCCACAGTGCAGCAGAAGTGATGGAAGCAAAGCTGAGATGAGACACTACCCAGGCATCCCTCACCTCTGCCCACATTACAGGCAGGGACAGCACAGGCTGTTCCAAATGGAGCAAGAGCCACCTTGGCTCTGTTTCAGGGGAGGCATTCCCATTTGCCTCCTCACATCTTCTTCTGGAAACTGAGAGGGGGAGAAATCTACAGCATGTAAAGGGTAATGTGGAGGGTGGATGTCAGGTGTCCCAAGCTTTGTCACAATGTACAGAACACAACAGTACAGCACCACTGGAGAGAACCTTGGAGTGGGAAGAGCTTAGAAAAAATCCCAAGTCAATTCCAAATCCCGTATTAGAGACTTCAGATTCTCTAATCGAAGTGTAGGTGCTCATTTCTTCCTCCATAAGCCTCTCTTCATCTTTTTTTACACAAAACACCACCCTTTACCAACCTGCTAGTGGTTGCTCCTCGCTCTTGGGTGTTCTTTGAAAATGTAATTATGCCAGCAAGAAACTGCACAGATGTGCAGTTACATGTAGAGAACAAGCTGTACAGCAAAAGTTCAGCAGCAGCTGGGTTAAATGTCATTCATTAATGACAAAGCTGATGGGACTCAAATATTTCAGCTATGCCTTTTATAATTTACAGTCCTTTTAGTAAACAAATATGCATATGGACAGTCCCACTGACTAATGCATGACATGCTCCTACTCTGTTGGTTTCAACAGAGCTGTGCATCAATGGAAGCACACACACATAGGTCTTGTCAGGAATGAGAGATTACTTCATTAAAATGTTAAAGAAATTCAAATTAAACACTCTAGCTCTGGTAGAGGCTGTGAGCTAACCTACAGGCTATTTACACACACAAACCTATCTTGACTACTAGACAAAATTTAATTCTCAACCACTATAACTGCTCTGACTGAGCATTTGTAAACTTTAGGCATGAAGACATATGCAAGCTATTTATCATTGCTTTTATTGTGCTATACCGAAGGTGTTTTGCAAGAAGTTCTAATTTGTTATAATAATTATAGTCAATAATAAAAGCACAACACTGTGGTCTCAGTACAACTCAGTAAAATCAGACTTTATGCATGAGACTATTTAAAGAAGTATTGTTTTAATAAATTAATTGTTTTCTGTTTCACGTGCTTTTACCATTTTTTGTCTGGGCACTGTATTCGTACATCGATTTTTCTTAACCCACTGGCTGTCAACTCCTCCCTTGTTCCAGGCTGGATATCCATCCACCGCAGGCAGTTGATGCCATGTGCATTCCCTGTTGGCACCACTCATGTGGACAAATAAATGCATTTACCCCTTGGACAAAGAGCACAGCTCATCTCCCTAATTCATGTCTATTTGCCAACAGTGGACATCTGGTATTAATTATTTTTTTTAAGTATCAAAAGGGCTTAAAAGCTCAAGTCCCACTAAAAAACACACAGAGCTGTAACAATAAGTAGATATTATTACACTTTTCTGTTTTATATGAACTATTCAGCATATTCTGGTACAGTTACACACAAATCTCAAACAAAATTCTTAAATTCAAACCTCTTTTCTCCTGAAGAGGAGAAAACCAATTCCACCTTACATAATGTTTATTTATAGAATCATAAAGTTGGAAGAGACATTTAAGATCATCAAGTCCGAACCTTTAAATGAAACCTCCCTCACAGGTCTTCTTCCTTAGGCATCCCCTCCAACGCTTGGGAGAGGAGCGCGAAGGGAATATTTATAAAGGGATTATCGAGACACCTGAACCAACCTCCCCCCGTGCTGCAAGAAACGCCCGTGGCAGGAGCCCACCCGCATCCCGACACAAAGGCAGAACAGGGACCCAGGGGACGCCGATCCCTGCTGGATCAGCGGGAAATCCACCGGGAAAGCCTCGGCGGCCTCTCGGAGGGCGGAACTCCCTCCCTCACGCACCGCCCCCTCAGGAGGCCCCGCGGGGGCTCCCCCGCGCCCGCCCCGTGCATGTGAGGGGGGAGGCTCGGCGCTCCCCTTGCCCCCCGGCTGCGGCCTCGCCCGGCTCTCCCCGCCCGTGTGCTGTGCCCGGGGCTGTGGGGAGNGCGGGTTCGAGTCCCGCCTCCGGCTCAATTCACGGCCGCTCGCCGGCCCGTCGCTCGTACGCGGCATGGGATTCCCTGGACGCGGCCGGGAGAATCACAGAGTCAAATAGGTTGGAAAAACACCTCTCGGACCACGGCATTGAGTGCCACGTCCAGTCTTTCCTTAAACAGCACCGGGGACGGTAACTCCAGCACCTCCCTGGGCTGCCCGTTCCAGCGTCTAATCGCTCCTTCTGAGAATAAACTCTTACTGGTGTCCAACCTAAACCTCCCCTGACACAACTTACAACCGTGTCCTCTCGTCCTGTCCTGAGTTATCTGAGAGAAGAACCTGACCCCCACCCGGAGACAAGCTGTTGATTTATTTTTAAGGACTTGTCTTTCTATAGGTGTGTGTGGTTTTTTTCTGCTCCTGCTGGAAAGAGGCAGGTGGTTGGGCTGGTGTGACTCGGGATGCTTCTTGGTGACACTGGGTAGCTGTGACTCAAGGGAAACTCATTCACGTGGCTGCCATTAAAGTCTTGACGCCTGCAAAATTGCTCTTTGCCAAAGCCAGCTATCAATTTTGGCTTAAATTAAAAGAGGTCTAGAGTATTTTTAATAAGTCCCTGGAATAGCTGGGCTTGTGGGGTGTGTGATGCTCTGAGGCAGGAGCTGATGGTCAGCGGCTTGGTCACGTCAGCAGCCTGTGGTCAGCATCAGGAGCTGCTCCTCCTGGACCACGGCCCGTCCACTGCAGTTGTGCAACCCGGCAGGCAAGAGGGATGGGCATAGGGAGAACACGGGAGAACCTGTTTGGTTTTTTTCATAGGCTAAATGCAAAACCAGCAGGATAAGAATAGCAGCTCCCAGTATCTGCATATCAAAGAGCAGTAATGATATCATCCCTTCGGGTCTAGAGAGGTTATCGGTGATACTGCACGTCCTTAAAGTTAGGAGGAGAAACTGGTGGTGGAGTTCTGTTTCTTCAAAGAAGTCATGTTTGTCTATAAAAAGGAGTTTCTACTAGCATGCACCACAATAGAAAATCTAACCTCAGATGCAAGGCATTAGCTTTGTTTACTCTTTCAACCCTGTTTCAGCCCAAATGATGCAGCTCCAGTACAAAACACACTGTTGCTGCCATTTGACATCTAGATGGATGCCATCAGATAGATTTAACCCAACTTAAACCTCTGCTTTTGGTGTCCAGTCCTAATTCTGCTCATTAAAGTACAGAAGGGAGATGGTTGCTCTGAACAGCCTGAGTAATCTGTCTTTTTCTGTGTAGGTATAAATGTGCCAGATTGTCAGGAGCATGGAAGGTGGTTCTCTGGTGAGAAAGACTTGGATGGCCATGGGGAGGGCACAAAAACGCAACTACAATACTTTTTGGTTTCATTGTATTGAAGGAAGTTTCTGCTTTGCATTTTGGAAGAAGTCAACATAAGGGATAGACAACTTTAGGAGCTGTGTGTCTGAGTATTCTTACAATACCTCAGTGGTCTGGGCCATGTTCCCTGGAAGAATTTAAAAGCTTTGTTAATTAGTAGTGATTGTCCTTGAAGCTGACTGAGGAGTGACCTAACCCAAGAGCAGAGTGGACTTGCTGTGATGACAAAGACGCTACTCAGTGCATCAACCACACGATTTTTTTTTTTTTTCCATAATTATAGCGTCTTTGTTGCTCTTGTCCTCTAATTAAAGATGTTGCACTAATTTTTAAAAAGTGATTGCTACTTGAATTTAGAGCCATAAAATATACAGCACAGATAAATGCCAGTCGACTGAAGCCCACTCCCACCTCATCACTTACCATTGTGAGTGTCCCAGTAGGGTTCTGTGGGAGCTCTTCTACTGCGCAGCTGAACACATCTTTGGCATTACAATCTAATGCAAAATGAGGTATCACAGATCAATGGAGATCAAGCAACAAATATTTGAGAGAGAGGGTAAAAACATAGAACTCATCTGAGCAGAAAAAAAAAATAGATATAAAGGATATTTAACAGCTTGAAATAGTTAGTACGTAATAATTAGAAATGTGTAAATCAAATACACTGGTCACCTTGACAGGCAGATTGCACATCAGCAGTCAGCATTGCTGGCATCTTACCACATTTTGTAATATTTTATCAAAGCTGTCTATGCAGTTCTCATAATTCATCTATATTCTTTTTTGTTTATTTTTCTCCCTGCATGGTAAACCTCTTCACTGACCTTGCTTCTTAGGAGAAAAACAGTGACACAGGTAAGGAGAGAAATTCTTTACCGTTGATTTCATCAGAGCAAGGATTTTAATTGCACCCTCTATTTTTTGGGCTTCTGGTGGGTTTATTTATTTATGTCTTTATTTATTTATTTATTTGTTATTCATGTTTCATATTTTTCTGTAGCGTTTCTAAGTGATAGTGGGCGATCCAGGAGTACAGGATTCCACCCACCCCTTACTCTTCCTTCTTAAACAGCAGAATCCTCCTTAAAGCAGTACAGCTCGAAGTAGCTGGTAGTATCCAGGGTCTCCATGCCCCAGCACACCTGTTCTACAGGCAGAAAATTAGTGTTCCTTTGTTTGGCATGAGGGGAGCCTGAGGGGGCCCCTGGAGCCACAGCACTGCTCGTGTAGCAATTCAGCAGCAGGAACAAGGAGTCTCCTAGTAGCAGAAAGATCAGACTCCAGGGGTGAGCATCTCTGTCTTTATGAAATGTGTATTCCGGAGAAAATTCCTCTTTCCTAATCTTGATTTTGAACATCTCCCACACTGGGACTCTGTATTTTCCACTGCATGTGTTTAAGACCTGCATTGTTGCAAGGAAAAATTACAGTGCAAGAGAGGAAGGTATTTAAAGTGGATTTGCAGCCCTGAGCAAAATTGTTTTTTATTGTATTTTTAAAAAATTATTTGATTATTCATACATTCACTATTGTTAATTTCAGCCAGCAGAAGAAAACTGGGATGGATTCTGGAGAAGGAAGGACTAGCTCAGGTGCCCCAGGGCTGTTGAGAGTCTACTGTATACATAAACATTTAATTTATTTTTAAGATGCAAAGTTCCTAAATTTAAAATTGCCAGCTGGTCTACAATAGTCTCAAGAATTAGATTATTAGACTTTAGATAGCAGTCTAAAAAACTAACACCCTGTCCTGGAACAAGGCCTGAGGTAAGAGCTTAAACAAAAGGGGAAAAGCATGAAGAAAACCAGTATGTTGACAAGAAAGTTAGATTGTGTGAGGATGTTTGCAAAAAATGCATCAAACTTTTATATTTAATTAAGTAATAGCTAATTTAGAAACTGGAATGTAAATGCTTCCTCCTTTGAGCGTTTTTTTCCCCCAGCCACAGAGATTTTTCTCCAACATAAGCTTCATCATTTTCAGTGTATTGTCACTTAATGTTCCCTCACAAGATTTGTGTGGGTGACATTCCAGCACAAACCAGCTCCAAACAGATCTTCTAGCTTAAAAACAGTTTCTTCATATAGTTGAACTAAACTCTTTCAGTAAAGTCAGTTGCTGTTTTCCTAATTAATGTCCAGACTCTTAAATACCTTCATTCCAAAGGTGACAAATTGACTCTTCCAAAAGTCATTGCACAAAAGATTCACTCCCAGAAATAAAACACAATGGTTTCAAGTTGAGTCTTATCTCCTCCTTTGTGTAGTAATGCTCAAACCCCAAAAGGTTTATCAACTAAAGACCATCTCGAAGTTGTAAGCAGACCTAAAAAGGATTAATAATAATAACAGAAGTAGTAGTGATATTAAGACTTAAAGTACGTATTGAGTCTCCATGTAGAAATGCCATCAGACTTCTCTGTTGTGTGACTCCTCCAGTTTTCCAGAGCTGATTTCAGCCTCACTGTTCCAACTTTCTCTCAATGAGTGAAGTGATCTGTCACTGGGTTTTATTAGATTTTTGCTTTTATTTTTTTAGAGCAGATGGCTGATTCTTTTTACCTGGAGAGCTGCCACTTTCTTTAGATGCATTTGGGCTTTATGGTAGTCTAACTTATCTGTTTATTTGAGAAATAAATAACCTAAATTGAAAATGTGTTATAATTTCACTGACCTCAGAAAAGCTGATAGATCTTCTGCATAGATTTCCTGAATTTTGTTGAAAAAATAAAAACAGCCCCACAAAGAGAAAATAATGTAATCCACTGGTAGCTGGACTGCTAGCCATGAAAAAGCAAGTCCAGTTCTTTATTAGTTCTGGCATCTGTGATCATAGAATCATAACATGGTTTGGGTTGGAAG